>BOPN01003582.1:60000-77500 GCA_017312705.2 Penaeus japonicus | reverse complement strand
TTGAAATTGGATTCTATTCCTTAATGATATAAAAAAACTAGTAGACCAACTCAAATATAATTCTATTTTCTTTCCTTCCCTTCCCCATTTTCTATTTCATTATTATTCTCATTACTATTATCTCCATCATTATCAATAGCATCATTTTGTAGTATGCTCGTGGCATGCTATAGTCAACCCCCTCATGTATTTGGCACGCGTGCCAAGGGTTGCCGACCGCTGATCTAGACTAACGAAAAAGAATGTCTTATTTATTCTTAACATATTGTTTTTATAATGTTATTTCTCTCCCACTTTTAAAGCATTCTGGATTCTTACTAATCTTTATAATATGGGAGATTGTAAAACACATAGTTTCAGCTCTCTCTCTCTCTCTCTCTCTCTCTCTCTCTCTCTCTCTCTCTCTCTCTCTCTCTCTCTCTCTCTCTCTCTCTCTCTCTCTCTCTCTCTCTCTCTCTCTCTCTCTCTATATATATATATATATATATATATATCAAAGTCCAGTAAATACATTTTCTCTATTTAAGGGGTAAAAGAAAAACAGGATTGGTTTTAATAATATTGTTTCATTATGAAACATTTGTACGAAATTGTATAAATACATTCACTTATAAAGTGCATATACAACAAGTAAAATAAAATGGATACTGCATGAGCATACAATAAGCAACCATCAATCACAACTCTTCTGCAATATGTAACAAAAAACAAAAATGGAAATGAACAAACACCAATACTGATCTAAAACTGCAATATATCCTTTCCTTTTCACATCTTACATACATTCTATATTTGTGCTAGTATTTTGGAATAGTATTCCTTCCAACTGTATGAGTAGCAACAACAAATCACATATGAAACATATGGCATTTAATAATATTGAACTGATATTTGCCAGTACATCCATTCATGACCAAAATGTCAATAGAAAAGTAAGTACTTTTTGATCACCCATGAAGAGAAACATCAAGAAAAATTTATAAACTGTTTTAAAATAATTTTGAAAATAAGAATGACCTTCATAGCAAACTAGCAAAAGAGATGGAGGAAGAAGGAGAGGGAGTGGTTAACGATGAAGGAGAAGGGGAGAGGCAAGTAGTGGGCGCCTAAATCAAAGATTAACATATGGTGTTCTCGTACAACCTAGTTGCTAATACTTTTCATTTTCTTTAATAATAATAATAATAATAATAATAATAATAATAATAATAATAAAGAAAAAAAAAGAAAAAGGTTTTAATACCATTAGAATCGCATACGAATTCGTAAAGCATTTAGTAGTATGCATATACCAAAACCTATATGCCTACTGTAGGTCCCATTATAATCTGATTCCTTAAAAAATAACTGACTGCTTCAAAACAATACCTTCTAATAGATACATGTTTTTTTTTTTTCATAGAAAACCTCATGCCAGCTACTACAAAGAAGAGCCATTTATGGATTTAGTGGTTTGTTTAAGTAAGCTTTGAAAACAAATAATTGTAATACTACAATCATTTTTTTTCTTCTTTCAATTAAAAAAAATGAAACTGATCATCCAAAACAAAATACACCAAATAAAATATTCCCAGAAACATTTATATACATTTTAAAGTGGGCCATTCTATACCAAATGCAGATTCTGCACCTGTGCAACATAGTTATTATGTTACTAAGGTGTAGAATCTACTAAATTATTTTTGTTCTTGTTATCTTAACAACTTGAACATGTAGTTCAATTTTTGACAATACAAAGGCTAATGAGAATAAACACATTTACTTTTGGCTTTAAATGAGAAAAGTCTTGGTGTAGAATCAATAAGGATGATAGCACATGTAATCAATGTGAATATCATAAAACTGGAGGCAAAACTGACTTTAATATGGCAAAAGTCATAAAAACAGGTAAACCAAATTGACACTTCATTGATAATTGTATACAGAGCTAAAATTAAAGGTGAAGAGTACAAAATAAAAAAAATAAAAAGATAACATGTTGAAAAACTACGAAAAAAGGGAAACTCTGATGAAAGTGTATAACATATATTTTTAGTGGGCTTGCAATACAGAACAGTTATAGATAAAACTAGTGAATCAAATTCAGGGGCAACATAAAATAAAAACAATATATCGACAAAATGAATCATCCTGCAATATCAGGCCTGCCAGGTAATCAGCCTAAAAATAGAAACTTAAAGGCTTGCTATGTATATGAAAGGGTTAACAAAATATAAATTAATGATGTGAATTTTTAATGATGTATATAAAAAGATTATAAAATGAAAATTATAAAAAAGTTTGAATATTGAGAATGTTAATGACATGGAAAGTGTTTGGGAAATTCTTGAATAAATGAGAAAGCTGTGTATACTGGAGAAAACTTAAAAGGATTTATTTGTTGAAGACTGTGTCTCATATGAATTAGTTCACCCAATACAAGTCCTTATGCCACCCTGGGGAACAGACAGAGGTAGGAAGAAAAAATTACATAATCAAATAAGACATAATATTAAGTATGGGGTTCATTTTCATTCAACTGTTACCTGTTACTATGTTTGGGCAAATATGAATCCTTTTTTTACATTATTGCTGCTATTAATTTTTGAAAATGAAAAACAAATTTCAAGTATATGAATTCCCCCCCCCAAAAAAAAAAATAAAAAAATAGATAAACCTGAATTTTTAAAATTATGGAAGTGAATATAAAGATGAAAGAAGGTACCCCAAGGATTCTCATTCAAAGTATTCTTTGCATGTATCTACAGTATTCTTTATAGGTGTTCAGAGGATACTTATATAAAGAAGATAGAAAATATATATATATAAATAACTGATTTTTTCTAATAAAGTATGTTTCACATACTTGCAATGTTTGTAAAAAGACCACTGCAAGTATAAATTCACACTAGATAGAAAGTTTTGTCTATAAACATGAGCATTTTGCTTACATTTAAAGCTGTGAATCTGTAAAAAAAATTCTAGCACTAATACAGAATCTATAATCTTATATCCAAAGTCATGTGATGGCATACATAGACTGTACAGTTAAAAGAATACACAATGGATTAAAAATAATATATAAAAAAAGCTCATCTCTCCAGGAAGGGATTTTCTGATCATTATCTTTGGAATAAAAATCTGGTTGAAAAGCATGCATCTGGTGAGAACTTAATTCCCTCTGCTCTGCTGTAGGGAACCTTAAACCTTACCTGAAATTGTACAGGAAAATATTGCAAAGCAAAATGGACAATCACAACATGTAGGTTTGTTTTTACTTATTACTCTATCTACTACATGCATACAAGGAGAGACAGATGCAACATGAATCTGGAGCATAATTACTATACCCTTATTTTATCCTTGAGTTATGGTTAAAAAAAAATACTATGTCTCTTCAGCATAATGATTTACATCTACAATGGCTTGAACTAGGAGTATAATCCTTGGTACAGTATTACAATATATATAAACTTCACAGAAGTTGCATTTTAAAATTTGCGAATGAAATCTACAAAAAATAACCTAAAAATAAGTATAGCAAACTATATTCAATATCTCTTATTCCTTTAAAGCAATTTATATTTTGGCTTATCTTCTGATCTTACATGATTTTTCTTTTCTAAAGCAACCCTGCAACTTTCTTTACTGGTAAACTTCTGCTTTGCATTCCAACAAGTAATATAAAGCCATGCTAGTTAGTTAAATGTTTTCTGATAGGTATGGGAAGCAAAAAAACTAAAAAAGATCAACACAATTTTCACACACTGTTCATATCAGTAACAAAGGCATAAGAGCTACCAAACATTCAAGGTCTAAGTGAAGACTGATACATTACTGATCCTCCATTCTCTTTACATAAATGACACTAGTAACAACTGCTCTGGCTCTGGATTCAGGAATACCAAAGGCAGTGGAATGTGTGCAGCTCTTCTGTTCTGTTTGAAATAAAACTACTCAATTTAAAAAAGAAAAATCACCTGATTTTCACCATTATTATTATACCACAATGATTGATGTGCATCATGATAAAACTTGCATTCTAATCAGGTCAAGACATCATCACATTCACCACACAAGGTTTGAGAAAATGTGATATCTGCTACACCATTAAGCAACTGCAGAATACAGCGCCATAAGAAGACGTGAATCAAAATATTCATAAAGTTATCCAGAACCTGATCATGCTGCAACTGTTATCTGGTGTGTGCCTATATTTTCATATCTTCAGCAGTGTCATTTATAGTGTCAACATCTTGTTTCTATTTCTACAATTATAATAGGAGACTGTATCTAAACCATGCAGAAGTGAAGCAAAAAATCATATCTGTTAAAACTTGTGTACTATAGTAAATTAGGAATTCTGCACAGGCTCAAATTTTCTTACCACTATAACCTGAAAACTGCAAATCTTGGCTATTATAAACAGGAGAAATTTAAGTACAATCCTGCACTACAACCTATTCCTTATTCAGTTAATTATCTTGGGATTTAGTATTAAGAAAAAAAAAGTGGTGATTATTCTTTGATTTAAAAATCCCAAGCAATCTTGTTTATAATGCAGCGAGTTTTTGATGAGGTATGTTGAGACATGTTCCATCTCTACTTGGCACACTGTTCACACAACAAAATACCAGTATGATTCCATAAATTCCAAGATAATTTGATCAGGTTATTAAACTTTTACTTTTCTGAGAAAAGTTATAAATTCCTTTACATAAAGTTTAAATGAATTAACACAGCTTACTTGCCTTGCATCTGAATCTCACAAGTAAAGTTTACTCTGCTTGACTAAAGTAACAACAGTACTAATTAATTCCTGTGCATGATTTCAGACTCTTACGTTACAATTCAGAATAATTCTGAGTTTGACGCAATGAAGTATAGCGAAAACTTCCACATATGGGGACACTAACTTGTGACTAGCAATTATTATGCAACTATTTTCAGTTTCATATTCATAATAAACTAATCAATGCACAGTATTTGCATGTAGTCCTAGACTGCAGGGTATACTTCCACAACCATGTTTAACTTGGCAAAGAAGACAAAAGAAAAACATCATAATGATATTTGGCTTTCTAAATGTGAACATCTTTACATTTGTTCTTGAGATGACAATCTTATGGCACATCAATAAACATGAAAACAACTAACTTCCAAGATTTTTAAAAATATAATGATGACTTTTTTCAATGACTAATAGTAATTATTGATGACTATACCATAGTTATTTGTCAATATTATGATTTTCACTTGATACTGGCTTCCACTATGACTGAATCAAACTTTTAAATGGAATGTTAAAAATTCTATATTATTTAACACTTAGGAGAACTGTAAAAACTGTAGTATAATAACATGAGAGACTTGATCAACAGACTGAGCCAATTTCCACAAACATAATCTTATGAACAAGGATAAAAATACTTTCAGGTTCATGTAGAAATATTATCACAAATCAGACAAAGTTTTCATCAAAATACAGTGCAGCCCCTTCCTCAAGTTTGGAGAATTCAAGGGACTGCAGATTTACTTTTATCAAATGGTTGTAAAGCTTTAGTATTATTTACAGATCATTACAATAACAACAACATATATTCAAGTCTTTCTTTCTCATATACTTCCATTTTAACTATTTTTCATGTAATTTATTTCATACAGTGTTACAAATGATTATCCTTCAGTACTTGAGCTTAAACCAGACCCTTGGATCTTATTCCCCAAACAATCTCAAGCAAACAATATGCTCACAAAGAAGTCTTGGTAACATTTTTACTCCTGGACTTGGCTAATGCTTGCCTCACAATTGAATTTCACATCAGACTTTCTATATTGGCAATTTGTCCTCTATGGTAACATAATTACATTTCCCTACAGCTTTACTCACTTTAACTTTCTATCTTTTTGTAATTCCTCACTCTACCTCCGATATTAATCTGCTTTTTGCACTCTTCAATCACTTGGGATAGCTTCTCTAGCAGAGGGTCAATGAATGAGCCAATCCATTCCTCAACTGTATCTTCATAAAATATCTCAAGCAGCCAAGGGATGAAATGAGACCGAAGCTCCGTCAAATTCTGAAGAACCCTGGCAGTTGAAAGAATGGCATTACATTCAAATCTTTTCTATCAATCACAGGCATGTAAAATAATAAGCAATTTTAAACCCCCTATGAAAAACAACAAAGAAGTTAATATTTTGAGTAAACAAATCTAATGAGGAACTTAGTTCTGAAAGCAACTTAATATTCCTGGATTCTCACATATGTCTATATCCTCAAAATAATGGCCACAAATATACTCACTCCTGAAGAGGCCTCATTATACTCTCCACTTGAACGGGATTGGTGAAGTTCTTTGACCTTTGGTAGTCACTAAACCAACCCAACATCCTTAAATTATAACAAAAGTAAAAAATGAGAATTTTTTTTTTTTACACTACTTAGTAACTTAGTAAATCAGGAGAACCCAAAGATAACAATCACAATTAATGTAAATATTGGTTCAAAAGTAATTAAATCATGTTTATTGGTTATCTTAAAAAAAAGGCCAAGTAAACAGACCTAATGGCCATATCTTAATACAAGTGATTATATCCTTTAAATTTTGAAAGCAAAGCACACTCAAAACAAATCAAGCAAGTCCTTACCCTTCAGAATTGCTAATGGCTTGATACTTGCATACAAAGTTAGACCACATCTGGACCCCAATGTAAACTCTGAAGCCTGGGAACTGCATCCCCTGTTCTATTACCTGAGGTCTGGATGAAAATATGGTTAATTAGGGAAAAAGAAAAAAGGAATATAAAATTGAAGACTTGAAAGAAACCAAAAGGGAGTGCGAATAATAACAGAATTCAAACAATTCATGAAAAAGTTTAGAAAATGTACTTATGGTTAATTTCCCTTCCTTTAGCTTATTGAGAAAAACTTAGAACTCATTAATTTCTGTGTCTTTTAGAAATTACAAACACCATGCAGTTACAGGCTTAATAACAACCACAACCTTCCAAACATAAATATAAAAATAGTCTGTAAAATCTGTTTTTTATCTGTGAGACTGAACAAATTCAAGGTAAATTACAAAACACATTTAATGAATCTACAAATGTTACCTGGGAAATGGAATCACGTTAATTCGGTGAGAAAATCCCAATTGCTGCGAAACACTGTCATGATCAGTTTCAGTGAAGGATTCATGTGTGAGAACCCGGAGACACAAGCAAAGTGAAGGAATTCCCACCGGCAGCAGCTCACACAGCACTGCATAGTGATCATATCTGTAAGAAAAGAGCAGCAGTAGTAGTAGTAGTTGAGGTAGTAGTAGTAGTAGCAGTAGTAGTAGCAGTAGCAGTAGCAGTAGTAGTAGTAGTAGCAGTAGTAGTAGTAGTAGTAGCAGTAGTAGTAGCAGTAGAAGTAGCAGTAGAAGTAGCAGTAGAAGTAGCAGTAGTATTAGTATTAGTATTAGGGGGAGGAGAGGGAGGAGAGGGAGGAGAAGGAAGAGACGGAGGGAGGGAGGGAGGGAGGGAGGGAGGGAGGAAGGGAGGAAGAGGGAGGGAGGGAGGAAGAGGGAGGGAGGGAGGGAGGGAGGGAAGGAAGGAGGAAGGGAGGGAAGGAGGGAGAGAGAAAGAGAGAGACTATATATAAATTAAAAAATATCATATTTTGGAGCCAGATACAGGCCCTATTTTTCAAATTGTATGAAACAACTTAAAATCCTCAAAAGACCAAAACTGACTGCAGTTTGCCAATAACTATATGAAGTAAACTAATACTACAGTAAATTAATCTTATGCACAACAAATAAAAAGCACTGAAATGCTTTTAACCCATTCGTGCCGGTTAACATCCTATCTCATGTCGGAAAATATCCCCAGACCCGGGTGGCGTCTGAGATGTGCATTTCCTTGCCGAGTTACGGGCGGGGCAATTGTGACATACTGAAATGTCAGCAATAGAATGCTCGATTGTTCTTAGATATAATAATTTTTCATAATTTCTTAGACTCTGTTATTTTAGTTTTGGTGTTTGAAAGTTGTAAAATGTGATATAACATACAAAAAATTATGTTACAGAAGAATAAGTGATATCAATGAAATAATGGTGATTTCTGCTTCTGATTGGTTAAATAAAAAGATCTGAGTCAAAAAACTATTGTAAAATCAAATGTGATTGGGCAAGAAAAGAAAAGAAAAGAAATAATGTAATACTATTTCTAATTTGTCAATTACCTGTGATATCACATCATATCATGCCATGAATATATGTACATACGCGTATGTACATGTATGATTACTTATATTTTTCTTTTTGTTTTGGACATCTTTTTTGATACCTCGGTAAAAGAATGCTTCAACTTTTCATTGGTATTATCACATAGGAGTGAAGAATATAGGCAAAGTTCCATAAAATAGCACAAAAAAAGCATTGCTGTAATGTTTTTCAACTAAATAACTCCTCTGAACATGGCAATATTTTTACATGCCTTTACATTACAATCTCACTCATGCAAACCATAAGGATAGGGTGGATGAAAAACGCTCTGAGAGGTTCAGCGTGGCCTCTAGCAGCAAGAAAACACCTCGGAACGGTGTCACACACTAGTTATCTTCCCGTTGGAAGAGGTTGTAGGCGAAAAGATGTCCTGTCATGAATGGGTTAAGCTAATTTGTTTACATTTAACTTACCCATTGCGGACAGGGGATAGATTTGCTTGCCCAGTCTACAGAATGGATTTCATTTCATAGTGAGGCAGCTTCATGCAACATAAATTGAATTTTCCTCCTCTCTTAGAGTCACTCCTTCTAAAGCCAGAGTCATTTTTGTGTTTTAATTTTTGTGTGTTTTACTGTATTTAGAGACTTATATCACAGTCATATTTGCTTATGACTGTGAGTGCCACAGTAAAGGACATCTATACAGGCACAGAGGCACATTGTAAATACTGGGCATGGTTTGAGTTGCATTCCTCTTCTCTTTCTGCCTGCACATCCCTCATCTGCAGTACTTTGAAGCAAAAGATCAGTGACTTGCTATGTGGCATCACTCTTTAAAGATAGTAGTGTTTGCTAGAGATTGTAGATGGGTGCCATTCAAGGCTCTCTCTTCTACTGGTACTAGAAGAGAATGGTACCATCTACGTTTTGGATGTCAGGTGAAACCCATTTTGCTTAATATTACAGCAAATTATAGTAATTATGACTGCAATTGTCATCATCTCGCACTTATTACTCATAGCACAATAAAATAACACAGTGATCCAAAATCCCTGAATGTCATTAACGTCAAGATGCCTGTCGTCATGCCAGAGCTCCTGCATCATGTATGTGATGACACCCGTCCGCAGCGGATTAAGCAAACTAATGTAAAGAATACTTGCACTAACATATCTGAAGAAAACATTTACCTGCATATCTCTAAACAAATCATATCATTATCATTAATATTCTTTTCATTTAGAGTGCCATAGTACTAACCTCTGCCAACCAGTGATACATATACCACGGAACTTCTTTAACTGATGCTTATGCTCTGCGAGAGTTGTTATCCATGTCAGATGATTGTTAATGTGATGCTGGATAGGGGGTAAAAACTGTGTACTTCCTGTTGCACCTTTGAAAGCACTTGCTACCCAAATTCCATCAAAAACTGTTCCATATCGACTGAAAAGATCTGTAATAAAGAGACCTTTAAAAGTGTTTAATTAACTAAAAGACTAAAAGACCAAACTTATTTCATTGATACTTTGGCATAAATAAAAGCTTTAATTGTGTGATGTGTCTCATAATGAGCTACAAGAATTGTCAGTTGAACTGTTATCAATATCAATATTAAACTATTAAACAAATGATTTTTCTCAGGTATGTGCAAAATGGATGAAATGTGGCAAAAGTTGTATTATATTATATTCAAATCATAAGCATATGAATGGAAAATAACTGTATGAAAGTGGACCAAAAAATGTGGTTTTTGTGTCCTGTTTGCACATGAAGCTCAGAACTTTGCTGAATTTTAGGGATTAAATCTGTATCATACGGTAAACCAATGAAAAAAACATATGAAGATTATTCAATTGACCATTTACTTCAAGCTAGCATTTTGTGTTCCTTCTTGAAGACTAACACACAAAGCATTATCATCATCAATAAAATCAGTCATAAATAATAAGTAATGTTTGACATACCTAGAGGAAAGTCAAACTTTTTTGCATGATACTGCCATATCATTGGTTCAACGACTTCACCTATTCCACTACCTGTTTATGAAAGAATGGAACATGATTAGTGATGGCAACAGCATCAATTCATTGAACAAGTAATGAAGAAGGAGCATATAATAAAATGATGATAGATAAAAAAGAGAAGATGTCAAATGTGAGTAAAATAAAACCTCCAACATATCAAATCGGAAATGACTAATATGTCTGAAACTATTTATTCATCATTATTTCTTTGTAGGTCACCTACTTTCCCTGCATAACAATGAAACAATTCCTTTTATATAACTTACTTAGGAGCTTCTCCAGAGGAATTTGTCTCATCATATCATCCCACATAACAAGGGTTAGATGGGGGTACTTTGCCTTAATCCACTTGGCCAGCCTTAGCACCCACATGAGGAAGAGATCATTTGTGGTTATCTTGTGTGCTTCTATTTCATCCTGGCATCGAGGGCATCTTCCAATGTGCCATACCTGTACATCCAAATAAAGATATCAATACTATACATAATCTGTATCATACATTATCTACTGCTAACAGCTGCATTCTGCTTAACTAACATCTTATTAAGCCAATAACACTTGACAAGCTGTTAGCTTGGGGGTCAGTAATCCGAGGATTCAATCTTAACTTCTGAGCAATGACTGCCTTGAGCTTAACCAGTCACACAGTCTTTTACTTTAATTCATTACTTTGTTTGTTTTGTAGGTGCTTAACTCAATTCCAATGGGCCTGGCGAGAACTGGCAACCCCCTACGCTGGGCCTAAGTAATATCGCCTCCGGGATGTCACACTGGTGTGTCGCCCTGTCATCGTGATTGGGTTAGGGTTATCCCCGTTTTCTTTGATTAGGGCAATAGCATGAGTAGTGGTGAGACATTGAGAGAGCTTATGACAGTGGTTTTTAGCCTGGGGCCATGGCAAATGACAAATTTATTTCTAAACATCATGCAATTTAAATATTTACATAATAAAATGGTAAGGAGGTGGGAATGAGGCTGTTGCAAATTCCCTAGGGGGGAATGGAGTAAGCAATGGTTTAAAAATACTAGAACTAAATGTGAGCATGATTTGGTTTTGTGATTTCACCAGAGAAAACTAACATTTATTTTTTCCCTTTGAACTAAGATTATCCTGTACTTAAGTAATATGAAATTCTCCTTCATGTCCCCTCTTTGTATATGTTAACAAAATAATTCCTAATCTCTCCATTCAGAAAACCAAAGTCAAAGTAATAACTTCATAGAAAATGCAACACACCTCATCAGCTCCAATATGCAAATGCTTGTCCTTGGGGTGCAGCTCTATGATCTGTGTGATGAGCTTGGTGACCAGAGGGAAGGCATCTGGGTGCGTTGGGCAGAGAGCATTGGGATAATGTTCCACCTCCCTCAGAGCTCGGTTTTCATCATGTTTCAAGACATACTGCAAAAATCATAGATATAACCTTATTTTCCTTACCAGTATTATTATTGGTTAGTTGAAGTACAGAGATGCTATAAGCAATATTTTATATGTAATTTATGATATTTACCTCAAAATGTCCAAATGTTTGAACCAGAGGAATAATGATGAGATTATTAATCTCAGCCATGCTGTGGATTTTTGCAATATCATCTGGGCTGTATGCATTCAGAGCCTGTAGGTGCTTCAGCTTCCCATGGTATGGAAACATATCTTCATACTCTATCAGCAAACCAGTGGCACCAAAGCTTCGAATGAGCGGAAACAACTGAAATTGACAAAGAATATTTTACCTTATTCTTCCAATTTCCTATAATAAAAGAAAGATTTTCTTTTACCATGAACTGAGGTAATTTATGAATGTATTTAGGCCCAAATAATTCATACTTCTAACTTACCTCCTCATAGTAACTTATTCTTGGTGGTGCTCCTTTCAAATCCAGGTGCACCAACCTGAAATTAATATATCATCAAAAGGAAGTCCAGTCAATCCAAACCTTAAATTTCACTTGTACTGTTCAATTCAGTTTTTTTTTCTAGAGTTGTCATATGTTGATCATTTGACTTTACATAGCAATGGACTATGGATCTCTCCATATCTTTTATTATAGTTTATAATATTCAATTGTTTTTTAATTCTAATTCTCACCGATGGCCTTGTCCATCTATGTCCACCATATTGATCAGTGTCTGGAAAATAAGAAATGTAGTCTGATTTTACCCTGAAGCATAAAATCATGCATATTTCATGTACACAACTGTTTCTGGATTAAATAATGGCTATGTTACAAAATATTTACATAATAATCATGCATTTTATATCAATTATCAACAGAGTTACTAAAGTATCTATCTTCCTATAAAAAAAGGGATTAATGGATCATTTTCATATATATTACTATAAACTTGATATTCAGGAAAGGATGCAAAAATTTTACAAAATATGAAAATTCTACTAATCTTTAATGCATGATGACTGAAACAGAGAGACTTTTCCTGTATTCCAATCAGAAATTTTAATCCTGAACCTGAAAGCTAAATCTGGCTACTGAGATCTGGGCTATATTCAAACATCTTATATTAGAAAAGAAAGATACTAAGATAGTTTTGCTAACCTAAATGGCTAATAATGCCAGATATACTCAAGAGAAAACATTTTCATTTGTTTCATCTTGCCTGTGACAAATGGTAAAGATATTTCTAATTCTATGATTGAGAATATTAACCCTATCTTATTTTTAGCAAGGTCTCAAGGTCTGTTGAAACATTTTTCTAAACAATGTTTACAGAGGTAGTCACACATTAATAATTAGTAATATCCATAATGTTATCAACTATAAGATACGACTCCTTAGCATTGTCTCCTTTTGATTTAGAACTGCTAAGTTCATCAACTTGAACGTGCTAAAAGAGGAACATCACTTTTGGAATAATTTCTGTTAGTGAAAATAATTTTACTTTCCTAAAGTCCACCTTCATGACTGCCTTTATATTCTGTGGAACATCTTTGCCATATGACCACTGAAATACTTTTTCTATGATCTTTTTTTGTCCTTTTACCTTTCAGAACAGCCAGTACCTAGGTTTGTGCTGCTTCTCTCCCTGATGGTGATAGTGTTTGTGGAAACTTGGCTGCCAACTGATTGTTTTAGCTTAAGACCACCATTTATGATAGGAGATTCAACAGCCCATATTGATAGATCACTCTTGAAAGTTGTCACATAATTTGCAACTCTTTAAGTGGATATGAAAGGGTTTATTCATGACTTCATTCTGGAGTATGATTTTGCTCTTAATCTCATACAGTGATTTATAAAATAAAGATGTAGTTGACAGAAAAGGGAAAAATTGCAGGACAAATTTGAGTTATTTTTTATCTGTCATTTTTTTTTACAATATCACTAGCAGCATAGTTCAAATTTTTCAGTACACGTCTTTTTTAGGGAAGTTTCAGCAATGCATTTTTTTTTAAAATAAAGGCAACATATTTATAAAACTTTACTAATATCTAAAATAAGAGAAAAACTTTTTTGTAAATAATTAAAGAAAAAATAGAGAGGGTGGGTGGGTGGGGGGATGAGTGTGCAAGATCCATATATATATATATATATATATATATATATATATATATATATATATATATATATATATATATATATATATACACACACACACACACACACACACATTAGTATTCTTGACAAAAAAGAAAGAAAGAAAGAAAGAAAGAAAAAAAATCATAATATTTGCTACTTCTATCACCTTACTGAAATACAACTAAGATAAAGCATATTTCTTTTATCTTCCTTAAAATTTCTTTTTGATTTATTTATATATTTACTTGTCTTTACAGTGTATGAAATTTACTGTCTGGTAGTCTTGATATCAAAAGATTAATCTTAAAATTTTGATGAGCTGTATTTAATATTTGTATGAAAACAGAAAATGCATATAATTTTTGGAATAATATTGTGAGGTCATTCCAATTATAGGATACCTTGAGGTCATATGGAAGGATACATTTCATATCATCTCATCTCAGTAAGCACATAATAAAAATCTATATACATATATATCAGTTGTTACCATACCATGCTTTTATTCATATAATCTACATTACTTTGAGTATTGTTCATATCATAAACACCGTATTCTCGAGTGGTTATTATTCACTAAGGCTAAATGAAAAATATCTTATCTCTGATTTTCCTAGTATTTCAGTCTTCAAATATAGCAGCACTTATAACTAGTTGTTGAACAATGGTTTATTATCATTGAATATGGTATTTGTTTCATTACAAGATTTTTATCTATCTGGAAAATTGTTTCTTTATTCATTGGCATTCCATGATTAGAACTTCAATGTTCTCCTGTATTCTATCTTTATTTCTGGCCAGACCTTGCTCCTTAATTTCCATTGGTTTGCAGTACAGCTGGCCTTTGATGTATCACTCTCCAAGCATACATGGGATTTTTCTGAACTGCAGAGATATATTTATCATTTTCCTCCAACAACAGTTGCAGACTGAAAACTCTGGTTCATAGCTGTAAAGTTATAGCCTATTAAGTACTCCTACAAATATAATCCAGTTGATATATACTTCTCCTTAAGTTTGTCCATTCTCAAAAAGGCCTAAAGAGAGCAGGTGTCTAGTGGGAAAAAATACTTTATTTGCATTATTTACACTTTTTTCTGTCAAAAGGTGTAAAAGAATTCAAATCTAATGCTGTGGCACATGTAAACCACCAATACTTGTAACATATATTTGTGTGTAGCATTATCTACCTGTGCTTTATGTGACTTGGCTCTCCCAATCCTGTGGAGACCATACTTTGTGTAATGGTAATTGTGTTAGGTTATGTTCTGGTTATCCTTTATGCTGTGAGTACTGTGTCACTGTATTGGCTGTGATTAGTCTCAAAGTGATTGTGTTTCATATTGCAGAGACTGTATGTTCTTGTCCTAAAGCAAGCTATTGAATATTGTTTACAATTTCACTGACATGTCTCAATCCTGAACTAAGAATCTGTATCCAATTACTAGATTTTGTTTTGAATTTGTTTTTTGTTGGGGTCTGACCATGGAATTCAAATGACACAGGTTAGTGAGGTAAAAGAAGTTCTCTGCATCCTCAAACCTTTACAAAATGTGATATCAATAATGTATACTGTAACACAGGAAATTACACCTAAGGTATGTAACTGGTGTGTATGTGCAAGTAATTGATTTTTTACATGTACATATCATATATAATGTATAATATATATATATATATATATATATATATATATATATATATATCATTGATAATGAAAAATATGAATATGATAAAGGCATTTTCAGTCATTATCAGTGTACCAAAACTTGTTTCCAATATTTTGTGAATATATCTAGAAACATTTGATAGAGTTACAAAGTTGTATCCAACAAATTCTATTGTTCCAAAATATAATTTCATCAGTGACAGAGTCTTAGAGAAACACATATTGGTGTCTACATGCCATTAAGGTGTTATCCCTTTTTACAGTATAAATCAACGTGAGGTAAATAGGCCTAAACAACATGTCCACACTCTAGTGTCCGCAAAATATCTTGTACATCTCTTTAAAAAAAAAATTATTATGTTAACTTTTTAGGAACAGATGACTTTATAGATACTGTTTAGAACTAGTGCTTATATGGGTAGGATTAATTATTTTGATAAAACTAGTGCAAATAGATGCAATGCTTGTGCTACATTGAAGTTTAGAAACAAGCATTACAGGTAAAAGATATTAATTCTGTCTACAATAAAGTTATGTCGTGCAATGATTATCATCATTCACATAAACAAACTTTTTTGCCTGATTTACTAAATGTATTTTCTGTTCATGATGTCTTAACTGCTCCATCTACTATATCATAAAACTTTTATTTCCTTTTATAACCATTTACCATCCTTATAGCACAAACTATGTAAAGTAAAAATTATTACTTTCATCAGACATCAGCTTATTTCTTTTCCCCGAATGTATGATATCTACATATTTGATTAATGAAATGAATTATATTATGTTAACTCAGAGAAAACAATTTCCATAAATATTAAAAATTGTGTGCCTCGTGAAATGGAAAAAACTCCAACTGCAAATATCAATTAAAAACTTTCTTTTAAATTTAGTAGTTTCATAATCAAAATTAAAAATACTTTTAAAATGAATGCCAAAATTTACAATTTAGGTTAGGATCTTAAGTAAAACATCAATCTGTATTTTCGTCTTATTGCTATCATGGCTTTATTACATAGTTCAATCTTAAAAAAAGAAAATGAGTAAAAAGTACATAGGGAATTGAAGCAGAGGGAAATTGTGGGATTAAATGCAAAATTCCATAATCAACTACACTTCATGCTTCCTTTCACCACGATGTGTATACATGCTTGCGAAACTATAAACTTTGCAGGGTGTTTGTACGAATGCATGTGACGAGGGCTCAATACCTGCAATAGTCATGCTAAACACACTTTTACTAACCTCCTTTGTCTGTTGAATACAGGATTGCAGCAAGGAGGAAAGACTCATGAGGTCTACTATGCCTTTTTTACTTATTTATTCCGCAATTTTCCGCCACATCAAAGTCCTTCCTTCTATGGGGTTTATTGAAGTTTATAATTACTTCCAGGTTTAATTTGGTTTGTGTGCAGGTAATTGTCCAGAATAAGACCACATCAAGAAACAGAAAATTAACATCACCTTATAAAGGAGCCAAAATGACAAATTGCACTCTGTGCAAAGGAAGTACAATGACACAATCAAATATAAACTTAAATATTCCAAGTTAATCAAGTGAGTGCCATGGAAGAGGCCAGCAAACCTAACATGATGAAGCTTACTGATCTCTGACAATTTATCTTCAAATAAAAAATAGTCCGAGCTCTATCTTGCCTAAATATACATGTAACAGGTATGCTGGCCTTCTCTGGAGCGCAAGGCACACAAATAACCCGACTTCTTTGGACCTATTCTGGATAATTGTCTGGGTGTTTTCAGGATAAATTGTTTCTCAATATTGTCATTCTAATCATATATATGAACACAACAAACAGTAATATATCTCATTACCTTGGTTTAGTTTTTTAAATATTCATTAGTATTTCTTGCCCCCCCCAAAAAAGAAAAAAAAGAAGAAAAAGAAGAAAAAGTTTAGTGATGAATAGCTTCTGAAATGCCTTAACCACATATAGCAGGTTATACTGAGAGCTGATTAACTATACTGATGATACTAGTCGCAATAAGAGGAAAGACCGTCATTTTTTTGTGAATTTTATAATTTGCTTAAGGAAATTAAGTATCCTAT
>BOPN01003582.1:40000-42500 GCA_017312705.2 Penaeus japonicus | reverse complement strand
GAGAAAGAAAGAGATAGAGAGAGGGAGAAAGAGAGAGAGAGAGAGAGAGAGAGAGAGAGAGAGAGAGAGAGAGAGAGAGAGAGAGAGAGAGAGAGAGAGAGAGAAATATATTTATACAAATGTATGTATATATGTGTGTTCGTGTATGTGAATGTGTGTAATTCCTGCTTTTCTTTTGAACATGAAATGCAGGATCGTTGCCATAGCAGTAAAACAAGAGGCTGTTTACCAGAGTAACTTTTGGCGGGATGTCGTCAGCCAAGGCGTGTGGATGACGTTCGTTGGCAATTTATGCTTCTATATATCACCTCGCTTTTCGGGCAGGGGCAGGAAACGTAATGAGGTCCAAAATATTTTCTCACAGATGCGGACACAATCACAAATGCAAGCACAGACACACATAGACACACGCACAGATATAAACACAAAAACACACATGCAAAATAAGGGCACACGTATATACAAATATTCTGGTAATTTTTTGTACAGGGTGCTTGCAAATATGTAGATTTGAGTTCCATTAGTGGTTGTATTACACACGAGATTAATGGAATTTGAATTGTGAAATATTCATCGGAAAATATGTCATTTGAAAAAATACTACTGAAATTATTTCATAGTGAACAGAACGAGCGGCTGTATAAGTCATTATGTCTCTTTGCTTCACTTGCGTCACCATCTGTTATTTCGGAAGACTTACAACTGCCGTGTCATCTGAGCAATATATGTGTTAATTATCTCAGCTGCTTCTGATTAACAGGAGACTTGCTTTGATCTTTTTGCGGTGAAGAAACGATACGATATCTGCTTACAAACGGCACCGATGACGTCACCACCTCTGCCTCGACTTCCCGCACAGTTGCGAGTTGAGAAGCAGCCGCCATCAATGGCAGCGGGGCAATCCGGGACGCAGATGAACTGAAACTTTGGTCGGGATGCTTTATTGACTCTTTGCTGAAGCGAATTAGAGATGAAAGGGGAACTCGTGTGGTCTTTGGACTTGTGGTTCTCGGAGACGTTCACGTCAGTGGGTTTGCTGTCAAAATATCACGGAGAGCAGCAATACTCTTAGATTACGGCCATATTAATTTCTTTCAAACATATTACCTTATCCTGAAAGGGCGCTGCTCGTATATATAACTTTTCTCCTCCAACATTTTCCATCAGTGTTGAATGGCGGAAATGGAGTTCTAAAATAAAGCACCGTAAAAAAACAACGTTATCAGATATACGACGATAAAGTGGTTTATTGATATATTTTGTTGAATTACGGAAGCGTCTAATGTAGAGGGTTTGATTATTACAGGAAGCGCAGGGGACTGGAAACAGGATATTAGAGGGAATGCGTCTTTTATTGCCACACTTATCGGAAGGAATAGCATCAACAAGAAATAATGAGCAGGTGATAAGTGTGAAAAAAACTTTGGTTATCTGTTTGAACAAGTGCTGTTGATCATCAAATGCTAGGTGTGAGAGAGAAAGGTGACCGAGAATAACATGAGAAAATGTCAGGTCTAATTAGTTACTCAACATATTTTATTTCTAAAATTTTCACTTTAGTTTCACCTGTTAAAATCCAATGCTTTTACGTCCTTGATTTCTATCCTATGACTTTGATGCGCCATAGAATTAAATTCATTCAGGATTGCGGTGGTGGTTCATGTTGCAATCTTACTTTTTGAAATTTGTTGCAAAGGAAAGAGTTGGGAAGTTTTTGAAGATAACGTATAAACATCGCCATGGCTGATCTAGACAAGAGCTCCCTCGTAAGTGGTCACTTGATGGATGTACAAAGGCACACACCAATTATGTAACTCCAAGGTTTTATCTTTTAATCTCCGAGACATATAAAATTACTCTTGGCCCCAGAGAGTGACTGTGGGAGAAACTCAGAGCTCATGGATCGTCTCTATAAATTCAATTACAGAAAATTCCAGTTTATATCATCTCCCCGACCAAAATGTAGTATATATAAATACATATCAATTAAAAGCCATACATTCCGTCGCCACACAGTCAGTCATATAGCTACAACGAGGACGATTGAAGCTGAATGGGCAGGCAGTAGACAGGCGATGACATCAACTTGCCCGCGGCTGCTTGTTGTATTCTGGCTCTCAGCAGTTGGCCCAGTGACATGGTTATTAAACCAAGTCTGTTTCATTATGCCACTGATGGATTATAAGAAAGCAAAGTTTTGTCTCTTTTACTTTGTCTTTCATTCAGTGACATATCTAGAGGGGGGCAAGGAGAAGCTGCCCCCTACTTCAAAGCTAAAACAGTAATCGTAAAATAAAAACCGTCACTCTGTCTCCAGGTGGCTGAAAACAGAAATACGATCTTAAGTTTGATAAATGTGGTTTTAAGTTTAAGGTTGATGTCACAACACACACTCACATATAAAAATATGTATCTCTCTCTCTCTCTCTCTCTCTCTCTCTCTCTCTCTCTCTCTCTCTCTCTCTCTCTCTCTATATATATATATATATATATATATATA
>BOPN01003582.1:25000-30000 GCA_017312705.2 Penaeus japonicus | reverse complement strand
ATCTTTATTTACCACCCTGGCTAACTGCACAGGCATGGGCAAGCTTTGATACATTGATGTAGAGTCATGACGACAGTAAAACGTGATTAATAACTCCGTAGAGTTTAGATATCATGCTATCGTGTTACTCAGCGTTAATTCCAAAGTGGTCTGGCGTATTCAAATTATGATAACTCTCATGTGATATAAAAAGGTGGTACACAAAATTATTCCACAGCCACCATTAAAAGATTGGTCAACTGGATGATTAAAAAGACAACATAAATAATGAGCTTCCATGCTACACATTTAAAAGGCACAAACATTAGAACGATAAAAGCGTCACAGCGCGAGAGACACCAGTCAGCCAAGTGACCATTCAAATCATTCAGGTTCGTTCACCACAAAAATCTAATTCTCTCTTTCTCTAAACACACTGGCTGAACTTTACATCCTGGAGTTTCCCGCGCTCATGGGGCTTGATACAATAAACTTTTGATGATAATGTAAGGTCTGTTTTAAAATAAACTAAAGACGTGTAAAAGAAAATGGATAATAAACACAGACCAAAATGGGCACATAAAAGAAATAGAACAGGAAAGGAAAGCTGGAGAAAAGTGAAGGAAGGGATCCTTGTGGGGAAAACAGAGCGACGCGAAGAGGAAAACAAGTGAAAAATACAGACGCGGCGATTTGGTCGAAGTGAAAGAGACGAGATTAAGGCAAATCATATATGCAACATAAGGTAAATAATGTAGAGGTATCGTTGTGTAGAGCAGTAGTAGTGTAGATGTGGATGTATAACACAGAACAATAATAAGAATCATAATATATGAAAACACGCACTTTATATTCTCATTAAAACGCACGCACGCACACACGCAGGAGAACAGCCAACCCACGTCGCTTTGCAGGTACGAGTGGCTAGTGACGTCAAGGGACCAGGCAACCGACACCGTGCGAATATGCAGGATAACCCGCCTGAAGCCAGTGGAAAAATTCACTACATCGAGGTTCTACAATATGTCTATAGGTTGCAGTAACACGTAGACAATATACCATTAGGATTCCCTATTCACCATATCACAGACCTCTGGGATTCTGAAAATGGCAGCTGCCTGTTAAGCAGTCCAGAAAACGAATGGATTCAGTTTGGTACATTTTCACTTTGGTTAATGCAACATGGTGTTAGCGGGGACTCACTTTTTATCGAATAGTAGTTAGAAATAATATTTTTAATAGAGTAAATTATAATGTTGACTGGTTGTTACCTCGATTGGAGACATGTGTGACACATGAATGAGCCGAACGCTGGACGCTACGCACGTGTGACACCTATTATTTTACCAACTGCCAGGCGTTACTATGCTAAGTTTGGGGGATCCTGTTTCTAAAATTATTGTTTTTTTTATAAAATAAAACGTAGAAAAACGAGGTTTAATCTGCATTTTGGAAGGTGTATTCCTCCAAGTCTGGAATATACAGTCATGAAAATGTAGTAGATAGATAATTTACAAGGAGAAGCCTCAATTGTCACTGTGCGTACATTGTAAAGGTACCACACTGTATATTGGTTCTCTTCGCCAAGCTATGTATGGATGGAATAATTCAATCTGTATATTAGGGCGAAAATAAATTCATCTCGGCACTGGTGATTCCTTCATGCTATTATCGAGGGAGGTCTTATAGTATTACAGTGGTTGGAGTGATACCCACAACAATATTTGTATTTACCATAACAGTTTTAAAAAAGATACAGATAGCTTTTTGTGATTAAGTTTTTTTTTCCCGAGATCACGTGTACATCTCTATTTATCAGCCTCCCCCATTTACCCCTTCCTGAATTTGCACAGAAGCTCTGAACCAGTTCATTCCTTGACCTCACCCTGACCCAGACTGGTCCCAAGGTCTCTCGCCGCCCTTGTGTTGCCGCCGCGCCTGAGAAAACGAGGATGACCCTCAACCAGCGCCTTCGAACGAGGCCGACCCACTGCCCAGCACGTCTCGTCACACCCTCGCCCTCCACCACACTATCCTTGCCTTGATTAACTTTGATCTTTACTCTGGCGAGAACAGTGGCGATGGGAAGCTTATCCAGCGGAGACGACGGGACGAGGATCACCATCGAACGATTGGCATTCTTCGTTCGATGATGAATATCGGAATATCACTTTTAATTCTTTCTTACTGTAGCTGCTTTTTATATATGTATGCACACACACACACACACACACACACACACACAGACACACACACACACACACACACACACAATTTTCGTCGAAATTTATCTTCATTTTATCCTTTTGTGTACTACATATTGTGTACTACGTATTTCGAATGCGGATCAATACACTTTTATTGTTGAATATGTTCCCCGTGTCACGGTTACGACGAAGCTGTTGGCAGCAAGACAATGGATAACTAAGGCGTATTCAAATGATCCACACGACAAGCAGATATCCATGTCTAGCGGAAAATCAATACTACTAAGAAACCGACAGAAACAATCCTCTTCGTTAGAGCAAGGAAAGAGATTCAGCATCTCTACTTCGTCCTTTCATTTGACTCTGCTTGCACCTCAAAATGAATCCCCAATCAGACCTATTTCCGTGACAGAAAGGCTATGCACGGAGTCACGCGGAGACGGTTGGCAGGGGATGCCATAGCCACTGCCTCATGATCATGGTAAATTGATCGAATCATGAGAAACGCATTCCAAGGTACAGTGCCTTCAATAAAGCTTAGAAGTAAAGTAAGCAAATAAAGAAAACAACAACAACGATATAGTCGTTAAATGAATGGTGTGTACAGATAAATGATAAAAATAAATAATAATAGAATCACCTACGCCAGTCCTTCGATATATTATATCGGTGAAAGCGAAGACGGCGATAAACATTTATCAATAGTTTTAACAATAAGAGCGATGACTGTAGGTTGCCGACTCGACAGCAGAATAAAAATATACTTTCTGAACTATTTGGAATCAGAAGAATTCCAGCCTCGCTTGGATTATATTTCTATTTTGAAAAGTACAGAAGATTCATTTCAATGTTAAATGTTCAGTTGATGAATATTGTATAAATCTCACAATGTATTTCATGTATACGAGTTCGAGTATTTTCGTTCACAGCATAATTCACTTTCACTGCAGCCTTCGTTTAACCTTTAATGACCTTGTTTCTTTTGTTGATATGACGAAATACGTCGTGAAAAGTTAACTTACGTTATTCACACTGATACTTTTGATCATTAGAGATTTACGGTCAAGTAACCATTAGTAATTTAAACCTGTAAATTGTAAACAACGCGATGGGACTTCAGTTTTAAAATAATCATATTACCAAAGTCTGAGAAGTCTTGAGTCTAACTAAAAGCATCATGGACTTATTAGGAAAAAATATACAAAGAGTGGAAATCAATGAACGATAACGATGATACTTATAGCAATTGCTGATAATTATACTACTGTTGCTACTGCTTCTGCTACTGTGGTGACCCAATAGACTTTTCCACCGATTGCATGTATAAAGTATATTCAGTTTGAAGATCAAGGTAAACAACAGGAACAGGAATCACCCGAAGCCCTTTTCATGATCATCAACATTTAATTCTTCGAAAGGCAAGAATTCATTACAGCAACAAGATTATTATAACACGATTCTACACATATATATATATTTTTTTTCATTTTCATACATAATGTGTAATGGACCGTTTGTCTCCACAGACCTGAACTTCATCATAATGATCGTCATAACAACAATGATACTAAAAATAGTAATAAAAATATAATATCTCCAAGAGACTTGAGAATCTCAAATTCTCTTCCCTATTTAGTCAGACGACTATCTTTTTTTCAACAAAATAATTGCATGATCACTTAATATAACCGTTTTATCTAACTTACACTTTCATCTCTCATTTCAGGAAGATGAAGCTTTGATATATAAAAGAGGAATGCAATAAGGAACGTTAAGACACTCATCAGATCAAACAAGAAACAGCGTCGAGTTTCCTCGTAGGTGCGGGTATGTAACACAATCTAAGAAGTAAGATAATCCACTTTTGACTCGTGTTAACTGTCTTGCGTCTGGACACGACCCGGCGCGTTTGAGATGTATGACCCTATACGCTCATAAACTTTTGTCTTAATGCAGTTATCAAAACGCGCGAGCCGAGTGATAAGTTAACTCGTCGCTCTCCGCGGTTCTATACACACATGCACATGCCGAGTCCACACGTCAAACACACACACACACACACACACACACACACATGTGTGTGTGTGTGTGTCTTAGTGTTAGTGTTAGTGTGTGTGTGTGTATGTGTGTGTGTGTGTGTGCGTGTGTGTGTGTGTGTGTGTGTGTGTGTGTGTGTGTGTGTGTGTGTGTGTGTGTGTGTGTATGTGTGTGCATGTGCATATGTGTGCAGGCAAGGTGAATATGTGCGAGGAAAAGTATGAGTGAATGAGGCACAGAGGTAGAAAAAAGAGAAAGTAAAGGCGAAGTACCAATGGCACGGCAGTCGACATATGACATTTTAGACAACACAAAAATAATGCAAACACGTTCCATCAACTGCGGATCTACTACTTCAAGCCAGCACACACAGACAGCATCACAGCAGCCTCTTTTACAGGCACCTTCTCTGGGTCCTCACGAGGATGAGTGACACGCACTCTGCTCAGGCAGTGCTTGGGAAGGGCTGGTGTTACGGAGGCAAAGGGAAGAGTCACCTTCAACGCAGGTTCACCCACAAGAGCGTTTGTCACTTGTTTTACGTTTTCTCTCGTGACGTGTTCTGAATCGAATCACAAATTCACATTTTAATTGGAATATTGCAACTAAAACACGGGTTACATACTATTTATGTTTTCGAAAAGCGCCGCTTACTCTTCTATTTCTTGTTGGGAATAGTGTCCCGCGTGACTCCAGCTGTAGGATATATATCCCCTTACGTGATACATAGATATTCCTGGGGGTTACCTATGTCTAACTACTGGTTTTTGTGGATAG
>BOPN01003582.1:0-2500 GCA_017312705.2 Penaeus japonicus | reverse complement strand
TATTCAGGACTTAAATTATTTAAAACCTTAAAGGGAAGGTCTTTACCCCAATCATATCCCAAGAGATGCATGATAAACAAATACTAGTATTGAAAAGACTGGACAATCACGCGGCAAAAGAAACAGAGGAAGACTTTAAGGTGGCCAAAAAATTCCTAGAATGCCATCTGGTTAGTACAGTGGTTAGCGCGCCGGCCTCACATCCTCGTGGTCGGCAGATCGAGCCACATCCAAGCTCGTGCGTTTCCACTGTCGCAATGTGATTAGTTGCAATTGGACACCACGGTAAGGACCAAGCTCAGTTAGAGTCGACACTCGTTGGCACACTCTCATAAGTCAGCACACGTTGACACAGGCGAGCTCGTCATAAGGCATAGCCCGGCGAAGCATTTGGTCCGCAAATCTGTCTTATCCTTATCCTTACTCCTAGAATGTAAAATTACTAAGATATATATCATGAAAGAAGACTTAACAATTAAAGTAAGGCTTGTAAGGAAGATGACACTATGGCAAATAAGATTAAAGAGGCAGGACTTACTCTATTTCAAGACCACACCAAAAACAGTGCCCAAAGGAAAACATCAAGTACTGCTCTGAATATAGCACAAGAAACCATAATTATAGAAGAAGTAGGAGCAACACTAAACGGTGAGGGTGATCACTGTACCCTAGCCAACAGCTGCCCACACATGTAAAGAGGTGGCCCAAAACACAGAAGACAATCAGAACTAGAAAAATGGAAAACTAAATAGTCTAAAAGGGAGGGAGCCTAGACAGCAGGACAACAGAGCATGGATACCTCTAATCCAAAAGGTAACAGAACCCAATGCAACTTTCAAATGCCACTAATGACCCACCATTGAAAATGTTAATTGTTCTTCTGGATGCCCACCACTGCAGATCCTAAAATTGGATTCTTCTAAGAAATAATCTTCCCGAACTGGACTGGTGAGGCAGTCTTCTGTGGTATACTTAAGGAAAACATAGAAATACACATTTGCAGAAGACAAAAATACAGAGATACAATCAACCCCAAAAGCACACACTCACAAGTTGTATTCCTACCACCACCGCCATGCCTATTAAGCCTGACGTCATAGCTAGGCAGACATCATATCTCAGGTGACCTTAATGCTAAACACCGCTCCCTGGATCATAACTACATCAGTGTAGGAAATGGTACCTCACGACCGATTACCATAAATAAACTCCAACATCTCAAACCGCAAATTTCCGACCTAACTCACGGCCAACACTTCAACCCCTGATACTGTCCTTGCTAATCAAAACAATAATCTCAACATATACTTGCAACAAACAATCATATCCCAGTCATAACACTCCTCTCAGTAAATCCTATTATAATAACAATGGTAACCAAACGTACCTACTCGAGAGATAATTGCCAATTTTACAAAAATCGGCCAGAGAACTGACCAGTAACCACACTCAAAAACAAAAGCCCAGAACATACACACTGAAAACCTTCCGTTACATACCCCATGTAGCAACAACCTTATAGATAGGACTACTTAAAAGCCAATACCATGCAATCAAAAAACTAAAAGCTACTCAAATTACGAATTACAGGATCAAGTTAGTGGTACCGACAAACACAACCGCTCGGGGAAAACTTTCGCACCATGTACACATAGAAATGGATAGGCTATTTAAAGAAACTATTCGACTTGCACAATAACACTTATATATTAAGATGAATGCACGAGACAAGACACAATACTCAACACAAGAATTAAAGGAAGGCGATCATGAAACACTATCACATCAAAATATCAATACATAATAGCACAAGATATATAACTCTATTTACAATAACATTAAGGACACGAAATATACACAATAGAGAAAGCTAACGAGACCTGAATCATGAATATATCGTGAACCAAGGAAAGGAAACACTGACAAAAACACAGTATATGAAATATAAGTCACCAAGGCTCTAGACATAAATCTACCTGCACCTCGAAGGACAGAGAGTACAAAGACCCTCCATCCTCGAGGGAGGAGTCGAAGGTTGGGAATGACCTCCAGATGGAAATCTTAAGGAGATTCGGTTTTAATTTAGGGAAAATCCTATTTGAGGACAGAGTTTTTTTAAGGCAAGATACCAGTTTGTCTCTCCGAGGTCATTTCCGAGGGGCTTGGTTGACCTCGCTCATTGGTCGGTATGCCTCGACTTGACTCTGATTGGCCGATGGAGTGATGGTCAAAGTTCGAGACCCAGCTTTCTGAACGACTTCCGGAAGGCACTTAGAATCTCTTAAGATCTCAAAGTTTGCCTGATGGGACTGGAAGTTGTTCTGGAATTTGGAATCAGTCAGAAGGGGTCATATTTGCAAGGCGACGATATGTGGTCGTTTCTAGCTAAGGTCATCTGAAAAGCTCGCATGTCGAGTCGTTAAGATGTTTGTAAATATCTTATAATTGTTTTGTAAATGCTTTCATATCAATTCTGCAGCTGTATATATATATATATATA
>BOPN01003581.1:149505-154357 GCA_017312705.2 Penaeus japonicus | reverse complement strand
TTTTTTTTTCCCTAAAATAACTACTAATAAATATGGACCTTATGGAGCATATATCTTCCTTGGCCACCCAAAATAATGCTTTGATTCTTGTACATATATAGACATGACAAAATTCCTAGAGTATGTTGCTGTACAGTTACTGCAATCTATGCAATTTTACAATCGAGATGTATTTGAGATATTGATTACTAATTTGTGCAAACCAATGTTTTATCATTTTGTCAAGTTCTGGCCTTCACCAAATATCTCGTCGCCGGCGTCTGACCCAAAAACCACAAAACGTGTCAGCACCTCATCCGGCGCGAATGGGTTAAAAGCACCACTTCTAATTATAAATGTTGATGTGGTAGATGATGTAAAATAAACACTTAGCCTTATTGTTTTGCACCTTCTCCTTTTCTCAAACTAATTTTGTTTATTCCTTGAGTCTCTTTTTTAATGTGTTGAGTGGATGAGCGAGTGAGTAATAGAGGTTATTAATTGATTTTCTTTCAATTTATTATAACATTTATTAGAAGAAATAACATAAAGCCTTCAATTTAAGCAAATTTTTAAACATAATCTCTGTAAGGAATTTATAATTTAGGGTCCTATACTGACTTCCAAAAGAAAAGTATCACTGGTCTGAAATTAAACCTAACTTCAAAGTCTTTCCAATTTCCACATATGTTTCTTGTAGAGAACTATTCAATTTCTCTCAAGAGCTTAAAGAAATTGGTAAAATCATTTTGTACAAATATTCAAGAAAATCTTTGAATATCTAATCAGTTACTTCTTGATGAAGGCTTTGGCTATTTGATGATATTTAAGAAAAGGAAAGTATAAAAAAAAAGTCTGACAAGAGAAAGAATGAACAGAAATTCTTTTAGACACATTATCTAAAATAACTTGACTTCCAAAACCTCCATAACAAATAGTAAACAATCCATGCTCATCATTTTCAATAAAATAACATTCATATATTTTATCTCTCTCTCTTCTTGTAATCTTTAACATTAACAATTGCCCTCTACTAAGGAAAGGGCAAGTTCAGAGTCTTGCGGACCAATCTCTCAGCTATCCTGTTGAACTGGTCCCGGTCGTCTCGCCACATTTTTGCTGCATCAACATTTGCACTGCTTTCATCATTCGGCTCTGTCCAAGGAGGAAGGGGAGAGAGATTAAAAAGTTAGCAAAGTGGACCTGGTCAGCTGATAATCTGTTATTCCATATTTATACTCTATAGGATCTCCTCTCTGTTGGATGGGTGTGGAGGGAAAATTTGGTTTTATCCCCAAATATGGATTTCAGATGATATATATAATTTTCACACATAGATTTAGCACGTATTACCCTTGACATGCTGCTAATCTCAAATTCTAAAACTTGTTTTTTAAGGGAAATGTGCCATACAAGTATAACAATGTACATGTATAACTCATTTCCATAATACACTGACAACTGTTGGTAAATATCAGTAATGGCCTTAATGTAAAGATTTTTTTTTTTTTTTTTTTTTTTTATTCCAATGCTCTTCTGGTCATACTAGTGGATTACAATACTTTGTTCATTTACTCAGTACCAGTGTAATAATCACGAAAGACCAAACTGAAAAGAAAAAGAAAAAAAGAATGACATAGGTGCTAAACTACAAGGGAAAAAATCACTCCTGACATTATGCCTGGTAACAGGAAACATAGAAAGCATAGAATGGCACTCAGAGAGAAACAGATCTTAGCTGTTACTTTTAATCTACTCTTCTCCCTCTGTTCATGTAATTTACTTCACCTACTTTACCTGCTTCAGTGGACAAAGAATCACATTTATTAAAAGAATTGCAGAATGGAATAGGAGATGAAGAAGTTCATACAATGTTCAGATACCAGAAAGTCTTAGCATAGACTGGTAGCTGATGTCCTACAATGAGTCCTATAAGAAGACTTGATCTACCTCTAAAGTCCACAAATACAACAAACAAGTTTGATATATATTCTCTTGAACTGCATAAGTTCTGCTGTCATCTAATAGGTCCATCAGCTCCAGTCTACTCATTTACAAAGAGGATCGTTATCTAAATCTACTCAACTGGTCCCAAGATCAGAGACAACCCACAAAAAAAAAATTATCACTTCGTCATCTTTTCATGTAATCCTGCATCCTGCTTACAAGTCAATTCACTAATAAATAAGCAAGTTGATAAAGAAAATGGACTGATTACATAAACCCCTTGGAGGAGGCAATAAACAAACTAACAGATATAATGCATGCACAAGGAAGCTACTAAAGGAAGAAGGGCAACTTCCCCATTAACCTGAGCTGGTCCTAGAATACAATATTTTTGTTATCTAAGACAAGATATACATGCTGTATTTCTCTGTTATCTTGATGATATAACGTAAAAAGCTAAAAATTTCACATAGAACTACAGTTATGTCTATGCTAATACAGACTAAGATTACATACACATACAATGTAACCACATTATACATAAATACATGAATCAGTAAATGTCATACCAGAGCACACCTATACTCATTTCCTTAAAATAAAGTATTATCAAACACTTACACCTAACCAAAATTTTCGAAACATTAATACTCATTCACACATGGCAAATTAAGAAAGGAGGAGGAAATAGAACTGAAAAACAGAACATGGATTAAATTACCTGCAAGCATGGATACAACAGAGAGCAAGATCTTCTCGACACTTTGCACCGGGCTCCATCTCTCTGCACTGGATTCATAGCCCATGGGATCGTCACCAGGTGCATGGAGAATTGAGATACATACTCTGCCATCTGGGTAAACTGATAAGGAGAATATAAGGGTGTAAATATAACAGTTGCTTCCCCTCCAGAAGAAAAAGCAAACTGCAGTCCATTACAGTAGTTGCAGAACTTTTCATAGAACATAAAAAAGAAATTCCTTCCATACATTTCCATAGAAAATACATTCTTTCCTGAATTAGATATAGATAAATAAATGAATACGACAAATTCAATATCATTCTTTTTTACCTATTCCAGTAGTGACGACTTACAACAGTACTCACTATTTGGGTGAAACATTTCACAAGTAAACTGCATCTTGGGAGGAGACAGTGGGTAGTCTGGAGGGAAGATCAACTTTGCTGGGAACACTCCACACTCAAAGCAAGTTCCTTCAGGACCCCTGTAATTAAATAAAAAAAATTTTTTTTTTTTTTTTTTTGCTTTTCCTACTGTTTAATTATTTCATAAGTGATCCTCCTAAGTCTTTCTCTTAAGCTTCTTTCACTGCATTACAGCATTCTAAAGTCTTTACAATCTCTGCAATTTTATAATTCTGTTTTGCTCTACAATATACAGGAGGACCAGTAAATCCAAATTTAATTCTTTCCAGCAGTAGCTTGGATTGGGAAAAGTACAGAATTAGAAGCTATTTTCCCCATAAGAAATAATGGATAGAAAATTAATCCATTACTGGGTCCCCAAAACCCGTTATAAAGATACTTTTAAATGCAAATATACATGATAAAAGGTAAAATAAGATGAGCAAATGCCCAAAGTATCAAATAATAATAAAACCATGAAATAAATGTTCTAACATGAAAATAACTGCATTAGCATTCTAATGGTACAGTGCAGGAAATATGAACCACACGAATGCTATGTTGATGATTTGATTATAAAAATACATTCGGAATTAAAGACAAAATTTCCTCAAATTTACAGCTCAGATTTAGAGTAGTTTGAGATGAAGACCATTTGGAATTTGAGGTCACACCATACTAGGAATGATAAGATTCTCTAGACTTTCTATATATGTCCTAAACTTGAAGTGAAATATCATGTATATGATATCTCTACACATTGTATAAAATGTCAAACTAAAATAAAGAGAAAATTACAAGTGGACATTTGCCACAAGATGTATACATAAGGCTAAGATTAATATACAGCACCTGAAAATACCACTTCATGACATCCTGTGAATGCAATTTATTCTGAATATTGTCCTATCAAAACAAGTGACAAATCAGAAATATGTGCAAGATCAAGAATGAAAGCCATCTTCATATCAGCTCAAACAGGAAAATAGTAGACCTACAATAAAATCAAAATGATAACCTAGATTAATATACAGTAACTGAAGATACCACTTCATGACATCCTGTGCATGCACTTTATTCTAGATATTGTCCTATCATAACAAAGTGACAAATCAGATATATGTTCAAGATCAAGAATGAAAGCCATCTTCATATCAGCTCTGACAGTAAACTAATAAACCTACAATAACACTAAAATGATAACATTGTTAGCTTTATTTCTTTTAACACTGGCTAGTTCCTTTAAATTAACTAATTGTTTTAAATTTCTATTTTATCTGAGATTTTTATGATGTTATATTTTTTCAAATACAAGCCCTTCATGACGTGGATCATATTGTTTAATTTTAAAACAGATGCTCAAAATAGTAATGCAAACAAAGAACAGCAAAAAACAAAATACATCTGATACTTACATGATAAGTGCTTCCCATTCAAAAAAGTTTTCTTCATTTGTAGGACCTGCAATAATGCCTTCTGGTGGATTTAGTGTTAACTCTGAAATGATACAATTAATAAAAGTCATAAAGACAATCTAATCTCAGTTATACAACTTCTAGACTATAACCATTAATTACCATCAAACATATATATATCTAGGTTAATCTAAAGTCAAATGGCTGTGTACCAAAATATTAACCAACAAAATAAATGAATCCCTTCACTTAATAAATATAATACTTAATATAATACTCAGAAACCACAGTAACCGCGCTATCTAATTTGTGAGACCTTATCAGCATAGAGGAGAAATTCTGTAACATATGGTGTTATTTTCTTA
>BOPN01003581.1:109505-114505 GCA_017312705.2 Penaeus japonicus | reverse complement strand
TTTTCTGTATTGCTCAAATGAACCGGCCTGGTTGACTTTCGAGGGATAGAAATGCTTACGCTGGTTCCATTATGCTGAAAGATACAATATTATATGTAATTCTGAAAATATGCGAAGTTGGATTTTCTGTTTACTTTGATAACATATGTTCTAAATCCATGGTTCGGTTGTTTGTTTGCATTTGTAATCATATTGTAGAAAATAATTCTTTACAAGATAAAAATCATGTAAACAGCAAAACGTGTAAAGAGTATTTCAAAGTTGGAGAAATACGAACTTTTCCCAATAGGCTCGTGCCCCCTGGAAATTACTCACACCCCAGAGCTTAGGAACCACTGTTCTAGATACATGATCAGGGTATATGTATTGGGTAAAGGCGACAGGTACCAAGAATTATAATGTCAATTAAACTAAACCCATGTGATGAAAAGGAATTAATTCATATTATTGTTCACAAGACATGCTGAGAATATTAAATATCAACGTCGTAGTCACCCCGTTTCATATTTGCCAATAAGCCGCGTTCCTTTTCCATAGGTATGGGTCTGATTAGTTCCATATCCACGCTGTTCATGGTTACTTGTCAGAATTATTGTTCCTCTGTAAAATTATTTTAGAACGTAGGGACATAAAATATTAATTGATTTAATGGCATTAACATTTTATAGTGAATGTTAAAAGATGGTAAACATGGATTACAATCTGGTCTAATTCCTTACTCCGGTTTTGTAGTAAATAGACACAAACCAGAAACACATGAACCAAACACAGACACAGATAACAGTAAACTAGAGTTTGTGTAAGTTTGACATATCCCATATCACAATGTGACTCACAAAATTCTTTAGATTATATGCAAGTCGAGGTGAAATGCTCAAAGTAACAACCACTCTGAGGAATTGGTCACCTCCACATTACAGTGTACCACAGGGCATTTCTAAACTGTAATATAAATATTCAGTTTTTGTAACGCACGGTCGGGCAAATCCGGAGGGCAGGAATAGTGAAGCCAGTCCGGTCAGGCGAACTAGTAGAATACCTCTTTCCATAGTTCAGCGAAATCACCATAGCGTATCACACTCAATCACCTACTGGCAATTCATCGTCTGTGTGGACAACATAAGGGACAATCCCGACAGAAATCTCCTGATGAAACGGCGTCCGCTGGGCGTGCTTGGCCGAGGACATGATTCAGAAGATTCTTTGAAACTTGGTCGTGTGGACGAAGCCTTAGGCCCCATCCAGACGGGCGAACTTTGCTCGATGTGACATCCCTATCACATCGTCTGTCTAGCCGGGGCCTATGTTATATGCTATTTTACCAATATATAACAACTCCTGTCTATGTTAAATGGACTGGCACTGGCGTAACTGAGTAGCTGTTGTTAACATATCACCTCCTCTCTGCACATGGTCTCTTTATAAACTTATCAAATACACAATAATATAGGATATATCTAATTATTGTATCTCATACTTTACTGTCTATCATACTCATGTTTGATATCATTTTTTGCATATTCATATTTACATACTTTATGAACCAAACAACTTCACAGCTGTGGAAGTCAAGTGAGGCATCTTGACTAATAAGAAATAAAGATACTATGATAATGACTACACAGACAACTAAAACCGATCCAAGGAGCGCAAACCTCAACTCAAGTTATATAGGTCTACGGCAAAAGAATCTTAGCATATACATTATTGTGAAGGGTCACAGTGGTGATACACACACACACACACACACACACACACACACACACACACACACACACATATATATATATATATATATATATATATATATATATATATATATATATATATGTATGTATATATATATATATACTTATATATATGTATGTGTGTGTATGTATGTGTGTATGTATATATATAAATATATATATATATATATATATATATATATATATATATATATATGTATGTGTGTGTATGTATATATATATATATATATATATATATATATATATATAGAGAGAGAGAGAGAGAGAGAGAGAGATAAATAAATACCAAGATACGAAACTTACAATGATGAAGACGAATTGAAAATAAGAAGAAATTGCACAGACGAGTTGCACGTCGCGTTATATAATTGTGCAACGCAATGCCCTGAAGCAGTCGATGCTGCGCGGTTGAGCACTGGCTGCGGCAGTCGACGCACGGACTGAATCTCAGCTGGAGGTGCGCGATACACGATGTGAAGACGTTTTGGACAAAAGAGAAAAGAAATCGTCTATTCGATGTGCGATGTGATGTTTGATTTTGTTGTTGTTTATCATTTATTACACTTGTTCATCTTTAATAGTTTAGCCAGGCTCTCTACGCACGAGACGAAAAGCTATAAACTTATATCAAGGAAAAAAAAGAGGAAAAGAAAAAAAATATATACATATAAACAAATATATATTTGAAAATAACACATACCATGAAATGTATTCACACATCAACCAGAAATAGTCAAAGAAAGGAAATCTTAAAAGAAAATCCCTTATTTTATTCCGTGATTGAAAGGTCTTTGACAGTAACCTAAGAAGCAGTTACACCCGAGCATGCCAGGTACTTCGAGCTGTGAAGATGTACGCTATTAGACACACTCGCCTTTTTAAGATTGGTACTTTCTGTTATTGTTGTTAGTATTGTTGTTATTCCTATCATTATTATATTGTTATTGTTATTTTAATCATTATTATCGTTATTATTATTATCATTATCACTATCATTTTACCATTACTATCATTGTCAAGAATACAATTTGCGTCCAGGGGATGGAAACCTGGATCCATTTTAGATAACTCATGAAAAAGGACAAAGAACTGGGCTCTAGAGTTTCCAAATTGTAGCCGGCGTATGATGTCCGTGATCCTCTCCCTAACCTTGACTTATTTGTCATAGAATCTGACGCCAGACGAGGTCACTTTCAGGAACAGGAATGTAAGAGCAATACCATAGGTTGGAATACTAGGAGTCTGTGTATTTCTAGTGCCTTTTTATGTTGTTTATTGGGGCTGCTTTATTAATAATATCGTATTCGCGTTTCCAAGAAGGTGACTGACAAATGGAAGTTTTATTATGATTGCTGTCATTGTTACTTATATTAGTGTTGATACTACAATATATTTTATTACGTTTACCAGCGCTGTCAATGTCATTATGACAATGTTTCTTTTATTTCGTTATTATCATGATCGTTATCACTTGATTATTAAAAAGAGTGGTCGGATAAGGTCAACCACAGGCAAGCTCTAAAGGAAGACTATTCTTTATTTAGCTTTATTGGATTTTTTGGCTATCAACCAGCAGCACAGGCCAAGGTCATTAAGCCACTTTATTTACCGCCAAAACGCCGTGTGTGTGTGTATTGCCTCTATGACGTCACACCACACGTAGATTCATGGTCGTTCATAAGAAAAATATGGTAATAAAATCTTGAGTGAGTAGATTATAACTAATGATAAAAGACTTTGCAACGAAAGACAGTGAAATGATGATGAACAATAAAAAAAAACAAATACTAAGACTATCACGAGAAATATACGAAATATGTGAGACACCAGAGCTCTGACATTCCTGAATTTACAAACATTACCGTTTTTAAAATGAAACCTTGAAACAATCTGTTTTATAAATATATGAATCTAATGGAACATTTCAAACACAAAAGAAAACGGGAGAAAATAAAAAGGTCACACTAAAAGAAACGAACGGCAATAGAAAATTACCCCAAAACAGGAATACGACAAGGAAAAAAACGCGACCAAATATAGCGACGAGTCGGGAGGAGGGGGGGGGGGAGGGGGGAGTGACCCGTGGGAGGAGGAAGATGCAGCCTCAGTTTTCAATCGGGGGATCACACTGCACTTATTTTTTTTTTTACTATCATTATCATCCTTATCATTGTTATTATTATTGTCATCATCATCATTGTTATTATTGATATTATCACTACTGTTATTATCATTATTATCATTGTTATCATTATTATCATGATTATCATCATCATTATCAGCTTTATTATAAGTATCATTCATATCAGTATGTTTTATGATCATTATTGTTATTGTTATTATCATCAATGATACTGCACATTTATGATTACATATATAATCACCTTAGTTATCATATCATTTAATTATTCACATGATTCCTAGATTCTCGTGATCGTGGGAGTTTTAATTAAATTGAACGCAAGGAAAAAAAACGAATTTGTTAAAAATATATATATATATATTCAAAGCAGTCATAATTTAGGAATTATTCAAAATTCTTCAAATAGTAAAATAAAATTCTCCTTACGATTATAACACGTTTACCAGCAAATTAAAAAAAATCCGACCACATTTTCACTTTTTCCTCTTCCAAATTGTTATCGAAATATCAAAGGAGAGAAGAGGAAATAAGAAGGGCTGGTGGGGCAGGGGGGAGGGGGGATGAGTGCCGAAGGGGTGGGGGTGGGGGGTTGGGGGTTGGGTAGGGAGGTTTTCGAGTGCGTCCGTGGAAGAGAGGAGGGAGGGAGGGGAGGCAAAAGAGAGGTGGGAAAAGTGAAGAAAAAAAGGAGAAAAGGAAGAAGTCTAAGAGAGAGGGGGAAAGGTGAAGGAAAGGGGAGAGGGAGGGAGGGAGGGAGGAAGTGCACGGGGGGGGGTATAAAAGCTTAGGTGGAATAGAGGAGGGAGGTAAGAAGCGGGAAGGGGGTAGGAACTCAAAAGAGAAGAGTTCTCTCTCTCTCTCTCTCTCTCTCTCTCTCTCTCTCTCTCTCTCTCTCTCTCTCTCTCTCTCTCTCTCTCTCTCTCTCTCTCTCTCTCTCTCTTACTTATCCTCTCCTTTCTGTCTCTCTATGGTCTCGGCGAGGCTGTCAAGGGAGAGGGGTTATGTTCCCAGGTGAGCACATGGAGAGGAGGAAGGGTTGAGAAAGCGGTGGGGGGTGTAGGGGGGGGGGTGGAAGAGGAGAAGGCGGAGGAGGAGGAAAGGAGGTGTTGCGA
>BOPN01003581.1:94505-99505 GCA_017312705.2 Penaeus japonicus | reverse complement strand
ATCCCTCCCTCTCTCTCTCTCTCTCTCTCTCTCTCTCTCTCGTTCTCTCTCTATCCTCCCCCTCTCTCTCTGCTCTCTCTCTAACCCCCCATCATCCCCTGTTCTCTCTATCCTCCCCCTCTCTCTCTCTCTCTCTCTCTCTCGTTCTCTCTCTCTCTCTCTCTCTCTCTCTCTCTCTCTCTCTCGATCTCGAGTGGGAAGAGCACAGTCGCCTCTCTGCCACAGTGTCTTTTTGGCTTGATGTTGCAGCTGCCTCCAGACGGCGAGGCTATAGGAGGGTTTCTTAAGTCCCAAGACCCAGAGATGATCGGTCGTGATTGATCTTCTTTCGCTAAAAACACTTCGATTTATCACCAGAGCCTGTAGTAACCACTGGGCAACTTTACAGCTCATGTTGCTAGGAGTGTGGGGTCGGAAGTGCGAGATCGTTGATCGTATCTATATTTCTCTCTCGCTCTCTTTCTCTCTCTCGATCTATCTATCTATCTATCTATCTCTTACTCTTACTCTCTCTCTATCTATCTATCTATCTCTCCTACTCTCTCTCTCTCTCTCTCTCTCTCTCTCTCTCTCTCTCTCTCTCTCTCTCTCTCTCTCTCTCTCTCTCTCTCCCTCTCCCTCTCCCTCTCCATCTATATATTTTATATATAACCTTTTGCGAGGTGACAGCCGAACGTTTAAAAGCGATGTTTGTTTATTTGTTGTCATCTGTCAACTATCGGGCTTATACATAAACACACACACATACACAGATATATATCCAGAGGGGGTAACACAAACACGGTCCCAGATAGATCTCTCCTTTATTCAGTGATTCTGCATTTATGTAAGAGTGCGTGTGATGTCACACTCATCAGTTGGACGTATATTTAAAAATCACAATGGTAAAAGTTAACATATATATATATAAATATACATATATATATATATATAAACACACGTCAATCATGCGTAACTGACAAACTAACTGATTAATCTTCATCTTTTCTTTTCATTCCACATAGTCCTTCGCACGGGTCCGTTTTGCCGAGGGAAGACTGCGTCCGGGGTCAGTGAACTTCTACTTGGAGTTTCTCCTGGCTGTCTGTTGTGCTTACCCCCCCCCCCCCCCCCCCCCCCCCCCCTCCCCATTCAAAAGAAGAAAATATGGGAACATTAATGATGATGTAACAGTAATAGTGATTACTGATGGTAAGAATAGTAATGTTCATTATGATAATGATAATGATAATGGTGATGACAGCAGTCATAATGACAGTAATGGTAATTATAAAATAAATAATGATAACAATAGTAATAGTAACGATTACACCGAAATTAATATGATAATACATATAATCAGAAGAGATAATTAGAGAGTAGAGATGGTAAATAATTCGATAATTAGATAGCGATGAATGAAGAGATATCAAACCAGGATTATATATCAGGACTTTTTTTTATCTATCCATTCATTTGTTTATCTCTAATCGTGTAATTAATTACACGATTATCCCGTTGCATAACTCGTTGGCGCACAGTGACGTATAGAGTTTAAGAGATAGATTTAGAACAATTGCAATGTCATGATTGTGAATGAAATACAAGTGGAAGAACCATAAGCAGGATAATGCGTGCTAGATGATACATGGAATAACCTAATAAGTTTATATTAGTAGTGTCATCAACGTCATCGTCGTCATCATTATCATCCCCATCCCCAGCATCATCGCTATCACCATCATCAGCATCGTCACCATCTCCATAACCATCATCATTATTATCATCCCCAGCATCATCTCCAGTACCAGCAGAGAGGGAGAAAGAGAGAGGAGAGAGAGGGGGGGGGACAGAGAGGGAGAAAGAGAAAGAGAGGGAGAGAGAGAGAGAGAGAGAGAGAGAGGAAGGGAACAACTTTTAAATATCTATCTACAAATGTTTGCACCAAGGACGAAGGGACTGAGTTAAGAGAAGTCATTAAAAAATCGGTTATGAGAGAGAGGGTTGGAAGTGGGGTTACGGGTAGTGCAACAGATCAACATTGTTATGGCACTGAAAACCCTCCAATGGTCTGAAGGAGGGAGACGTTATAGTGATGTTGTAAGATATTAGAGAGTCATAACTGTATGTTGGACTGACTGGATACGAGGGCTTGGCCGCGTTAAGAAGCGTTATCAGTTCCCTTGGCAATTTGTGTGCTGGAAAAGGCGTACGATACAATTTGCAATTTACAAACACGGTATTCTGAAACTACGGGGAGCCCTGCCCGTCCTCTAGAATTTCAACAGGAAGAAATCCGACAGGGAAGTATTTCAGCGTGATTCATTTAGCAATTGTTATAAATGACAGTGTGAAGACCGAGCCGAGAGACGTCTTAAGCAGTCTGTACGTGGATGACTCTGCTCCTAAGGGAGCAGATGCCTCCTTGGGCGAACCCAGTCGAGTTGGATATCGCCGGAATCAGGAAAAATAGATGAACTGATATGGAAATCAAGCAGAGGTTCCTAGAACACACTTCAAAATATCAATCCACAACAGAGATAGACATGGTTGGCTCCAAGTCCGAAGATGGCGTAGGTTTTGCAGCTGTGAGCAGACACCAGAGTAGCAAGGAAATCTCCTTGCGACCGCATATATATTTACCACAGAGCAGTAAGCCATCTTTACCGCGATCAAAATGATCAAGGACATAGGAAGCCCCGACTTTGAGACATCCTTTGATTATCGCTGTGCGCTGCAGGCAGTCGACAGCTCATGTCACCATTCCTATGAATGAATTGGCAAATGAAAGAGCTAATGCTACAGCTGCCTGCCCGAACACTGTTAATTTCCCTCTCCTTCACACCGACCAGAAGCCCCAGATCAGAGAAGCCCATTGAGACAAGTGGATGAACCAACGGCGCACCGTTGAATCCAATAAGTAAATTCAAAGAAATTAAAGATCTTGGTATCTGGTTCACAAATACCAGTGTGAACGGAAGATGGAAGTTGTTCTAGATGGCTGGCTCCCCACGCACTATTTGCGAAGAATGCCATTGATCGTGGCCCGTGCTGTTGACAGCTGTGCAACATTCGAGGAATCCCGAAATAAATATTTGCAACAGCCACTTACTCTTCTAAATATATAGTGATTGCGACTCGGTTTGTAGTCTAACAGATTTCCTACGGGAGACAAACCTACTATACGTGTTATAGTAGATCATGTTCTCTTTTATCCATACATATAGAATATGCATAGAAGTATCTTGAAATTCGTTTAACATATAGAATAAATAAGATTTTAAAGGTTATCATTTACAATATTTCGCCGCTAATGACCTAACTGTTGAGGTGGAAGATATTTTTTGATAATCATTAATCTTCAGCTTCCTTCAGCTTCCTTCAGTTTCCCAAGGACACCGCCGGTTTCTTCAGTGAATCTAACTCCTTATATTTCCACCAATCAAGCATGTTAAATCACGCAGAGCTTCCCTCGCTGCCCTTCAAACAACAAAAGACCTTCCAACCCATGCCAGAAAGAGGATGCTGTATATGTAATGTTGGTTATGACGAGCATTCGTGATGAAAAAGCTATTCGTGGCGTTAGATAAGCGCCTATGGATTCAGCAAGAGCTTATGCGTATGTGGATAAATATATAATAATTTCGGTCTGGAAATTATCATCCTCGAATAACTCGTGAGGAAAAAGTGTCGACCTTCAGCGGAATTCCAGGAATGGAAAACGAAGGAGTGTATAGAAGAGGGGGAAAGAATTAGCGAAGGTGATAAAAATTGGAGATAGATGACAATGCTCAGGTCGGTAGAAACGGCTTTGTTGAAGAAGAAAAATGCATAGGGGATGTTGAGACGATAATGTACAGAATAAAAGGGAAGTAGATACGATAAAATGCGAATGAAGAATGTCTTAATAAGGCAGGGTCAATTAAAGATAATACAATACATATGAGATAGAAAGAAAAAAAAGAGAAACACGGGAAGAAGATAAACGAAGGGAGGGAAGGAGAGAAAGAGAGATGGAGTGAGAGGAAGAGAGAGACTCAAACGAAAATGAAGTTACATAATATATTGATTGTCTAGCCTTGCTTCCTCACCTCTCTCTCTCTTTCTCCATCTCACTCACTCTCTCTCACCTATATCACTCAGTCTCTCTCTCTCTCTCTCTCTCTCTCTCTCTCTTTCTCTCTCTCTCATCTAAGTTGTTCCAACATTCATATATTTTGTAGTTGTTTAGGCAATTAACAAAATATATGACTATAGATATATATGTATGTTAATGCATACTATATATGTATGTACATACACACACGCACACACACACACACACACACACACACACACACACGTGTGTGTGTGTGTGTGTGTGTGTGTGTGTGTGTATGAAAATGAGATAAGTGAGACCAACCCGTGGAGGGTGTATTGCCATTCCCTTCCATCCTCGAGGAAGCTTGTTGGCGACCCGCCAGGCAGGGGACTACCTCGACTTCCTAACAAGTTTGGTCCTTTTGCCCAAGCTACGACTTAGTAGGTCGTCCTATAGACCTCTTCCACCTAAAACTGACTCTGGACGAAGAACAACCTGATAAGCAGGGAATCAAGTGTCCAGTTCTGGATTGTGCGAGTAATGGGTCCTATGCCTTCTTGATTAGACATAGTCCTTCCAACTGTATCCCGTAAGCTGATGCAAGGATTTGTTGTAACAGACATGGCAACAGGACAAGATGAAGCTCTAGTACTACTGTGGTGCAGCAATTGGGTCTCAAGAGAATCAGACAGGATTGTGAAGATCTTTATTTATTTATCTATTTATTTATTTATTTAGGGTTTTGCCATGAGGGTAAGTTATTATTGATGGGATTGCATAAAAGCATAGTTATACAAATTATCCTTTATTGATTGAAATATTTATCACAAACTTGACAAAATATTTCTATTGCCGATGGCACTTTTATCTTATTTTACAAGATAGATTCACTGTCCAAATAAATCAAATCACTGTTCCTCTTTTTTACCTCATAAGAATT
>BOPN01003581.1:87005-89505 GCA_017312705.2 Penaeus japonicus | reverse complement strand
CTGGTAGCGATGGCTGACGTCTCTGTCACGTACGCGTCTCGCGGACGAGGCGGGGTTCAGAGGCGGGGAGCCGACGCTCCCCGCGTCTCGCCGAGGGGAGGCCAGGTGTGTCTGCAGGCGATTGAGGGGTCGAGAGGGCGAATGACCTGAGGTCGCCCGTTTTATCTTGACCTGGAGGGACGCCATGAAGAGTTGCCTCTTCGTCTTTATAGCATCTAGGCCACGTGGCTTTCTCATGTCTCCACGTGGCTTCCACGTGGTCTCACAGACTGCCCGGCCACCTATGGAGGCTTGTCCTCAAGCCGTTAAGTTGAAGTCGTCCTTGAAGTCGTCCGGCCTTGCATGGTTCAGGTCAATTTCTAACTCTGGCGGTGATGTCGCCGTTCACGTTGGTGCGTTCTCGTTGTCCCACGTCCCGGATGTCGGCATGTCGGATTCCGTCTCTTCGTTTGCCATGTTCTTCCGTACTTGGCTACTGCTTTTTGGTTATTTTGCAGGCGGGCCTTCCACGTTATAATTGAGAGTGTCCGGCTGTCCTCTTCGACGGGTGCCACACTCTTGGTTTCTGGGAAATGACAGCCATGCTCTCTTTCTGGGCGTTTTTTTGACGTCTGCTGCTTCTGAGCTTCCAAACCGTAGTGTCTTTTGGCGACCACATTCCGGGCCTCGTTTCGTAGTTCTTGGCGTTCCGTAACCTGCTTGATAACCTTACATACAGGGCCAATGGAAGAAGGAAAGAAAGACGAACAGAGAGTGGGGGAGGGTGTGTGCATAATTCAATATTTTATATTAATTTACTTTGTTTTTCTTTCTTTGACTTTACATTTTTTTTGTTTGTTGATTTTATTTTCTAATAGAGATAGATAAAGGAGGGAGATACTTGCAGCGACCCGCAAGGGACTACTTGAACTGCAAGCTTCTCAGGTAGAGAGAGACAACAGTGGCAACCGGCAAAGGTTTACTTGAACCACTGAGAGTCTCAGAATAAATAAGAAAGGATGCTTCAAAACAGTTAAGTCGTGCAAATAACTATCACATTATCGTATCAACAAACTTTGGGCGATAAAAGAATTGTTATGGGTGGCACTGAGTCGTCCTATCGAATTACTGTCTGAATTCATTAATTCGTTTTATGCCATGACACTATATTAGTGACAAGTATGTTCGTGAACAAAATTGTAAGTAGCTATTGCAAGAGTAAGAAAATAATTGTTAGTTTATAGAAATACAATGCTAATAACTATTTTCAATTTTTACTTTCGACAAACTAAGGGCAGTAAAAAAAATATTGTGGGCGGAGCGTCCTCTACCGAATTACTATGAATTCATTCATTTTACGCCATGACACAAAGTTAATGTCAAGTGTGCTTGTCAACAGAAGCATGGGGTGAGCTATTGCAAAGTAAGAAGGGTAGGCGATGCGTCTACAGTGAGCAATTAGTTCGAAATAGAAAGTGAACATGAGAGAGAGAGAGAGTTTGAGAATGAGCATGTATGAGTGAGTAAGAGGTGATATTTCAAGCTCGTATGAAATTATTCCTTTTAAAAAATAAGAAAAAATAAAATAAATACTGTATCTAACTTAACATTTTAATCTTAGTACTTACATAATAATTAACTATGATAATATCAACCTCGACATATGCGAATAATAATGATAAAAAATGTGGTACTGATCTGAATTGATTACTCCGTTCAGTCTGAAATCTGATAGTTGGCTCGCTGCAAGTGCAAACGTCTTATGCAACCCTTAGCATCTGTGGCTGCGGAATCCTTTTTGTGCTGCATTTGACCGGCAAAGCTAGCTTAAGCGAAAAAGTATGACTTCGCACTCGACATATGCGAATAATAATGATAAAAATGAGATACTGATCCGAATTGAGATTATTCCGTTCAATCTGCAATCGGATAGTTGACCCGCTGCAAGTGCAAGCGGCTTATGCAATCCTTAGCATCTCTGGAAGCGGAATCCTTTTTACGCTGCGTTTGACCGGCGAAGTTAAGCTTAAGTAATATATATGATACATGAAAAATTAATAAAATTCGAATTTGTCTTTTTAATTCAATTTAAAATAGAACAAATACGAATTAATTGAGAATGATATTAGATTTAGTTAATTAATATAAATAACAAAAAGGAGAAAGCATAATTCATTTATCATATTTCATAAGGTTAATATGAATATGAAAAATGAAAGGAAAAAGAGTATAGTGCACTTACTATATCTCTCTCACAACATGATTGCGAAGATTTAACAAACCCAAATAAAACTTATTTGATTATGAACGAATCCCGCGTATCGGCCAAGGAACGTTTATTCAAGATATGATTGCATGGGACATCAGGATTGACAAGGCTGGTTTGTCAAACCTTTCTGAAGGTCTCATCGTCGTACCATGGAGGCCTTGCTTATTAAACAGAAAGCAAATGATATCTATACTCGTCTTTTAACATCGATGAGGGAGGGGAAAAGTGAAATCTTAATGAGTCTCCTGTGAC
>BOPN01003581.1:59505-64505 GCA_017312705.2 Penaeus japonicus | reverse complement strand
GCACCCCTCTCGTTTTCCGATTTTGCCGGACGTCGCCGAGCGCAGTTGTGCAGTGGGGGTGGCCTCTCGAGTCTGCACTGCCAAAGAGCGAGGGCGGGTTGTGCATGGCAGTGCTGAGGCTTCCGAAAACGGAGCGTGTGATTACGGGACGGACAGGCGAGCCAGCCAACGAACGAACGAACAAGCGCCTTGTTATCAGATTCTCACTGGCCGGCCTGTAAATGTATGTGTGTGGAAGCACTTCCCCCTTCTTATTCTTATTCTTCTCTGTCTCTTCCATTTGCATCTCCATCTCGTCCTTCTTTTACATCCTTTTCATTCTTCTTCTTTTTCCATCTACTTCTCTTCCTCCTTCTCCTTTTGTATCTACTTCTCTTCCTCCTCCTCCTCCTGCACCTTCTCTTCCTCCTCCTCCTCCTGCACCTTCTCTTCCTCCTTCTCCTTTTGTATCTACTTCTCCTCCTCCTCCTCCTCCTGCACCTTCTCTTCCTCTTTCTTCTACTTCTTCTGCATCATCTTCTGTTCCTTCTTCTTTTGCATCTTCTTCTCTTCCCACTCCTTCTTATCTTTATCTTTCTTCTATATCATTTTCATCCTCATTCTTCTTCTACATATCCCCTCTCCTCCTTCACCTTTTCCTCCTTCTTCTCCTTTTCCTCCTCCTCCTCCTCCTTCACCTTATTCTCCTCCCTGTACTATACTCCTCCTCCTCCTTCTTTTCCTCCTCCTTCTTCTTTTCCTCCTCCTCCTCCTCCTTCACCACATCCTCCTCCCCCTACTATACTCCTCCTCCTTCTCCTCCTCCCCGCCCTTCTCTTCCCCCTCTTCTCCCTCCTCCTCCTCCTCCTCCTCCTCCTCCTCCCCCTACTACTCTTCCTCCTCCTCCTCCTCCTCCCCCTCTTCTCTTCCCCCCTCTTCCTCCTCCTCCTCCTCTTCTTCCTCCTCCTCCTCCTCCTCCTCCTCCTCCACATCCTCCTTCACATCCTCCTCCTCCTTCTCCTCCTCCCCCACCCCCTCCGCCGCCAGCCTCATTTGTGAATCATAGCCGCCAGCGCTTTGTTCACTTTGGTTAATAATTTGTTCAGTATGTAGATATATGCGTGACGTGGAAGGCGGTGGTTTGAAATAAATAAATAGACCACTTCGAGTTTGTTGTTCCCTTCATTAGTGTGGTTGTCTTATTTCATGCACTGTCATGTGGGTTTTTGCGTTCGTAGAGCCACAGTCACTCACTCGCCTCATCCACAGAAACTCAGTAACTTATTCTCTCCCTCACTCCCCACGCCCTCCCTCTCCCTCTCCCTCTCCCTCTCCCTCTCCCTCTCCCCCTTCCTCTCCCTCTCCTCCCCCCCCCTCTCTCTCTCTCTCTCTCTCTCCCTCTCCCTCTCCCTCCCTCCCTCTCTCTCTCCCTCCCTCCCTCTCTCCCTCCCTCTCTCTCTCCCTCCCTCCCTCCCTCCCTCCCTCCCTCCCTCCCTCCCTCCCTCCCTCTCCCTCTCCCTCTCCCTCTCCCTCTCCCCCCCTCTCTCTCTCTCTCTCTCTCTCTCTCTCTCTCTCTCTCTCTCTCTCTCTCTCTCTCTCTCTCTCTCTCTCTCTCTCTCTCTCTCTCTCTCTCTCTCTCTCTCTCTCTCTCTCTCTCTCTCTCTCTCTCTCTCTCTCTCTCTCTTTCTCTCTGTTTGCGTGTATAAGTGTGTGTGTGAGAGAGAGAGACTCACTCTCACACACACTCACACACGCAAACACAAACATAAATACACACAGGCATAAACACGAACATGAAACACGCACACGCACGGAAAGCACGTGCCGAGTTCATGCACAGAATTCCCCCAAACTGAAGTGTTAACGATGGGGATGTGGGAGGGGGGGGAGGGGTCGTAATCATGCGCCGCCGCCAGACACAGTCATCGTGCTGTCCTGTAGGTGGGAACGCTAAATATAGTGATAGTGTTATTCTAATCTCAGGGGGAAGATTGCCGCTTGCATGGTGTTGGTGTCTAACGTGACCAGGAAAACGATGGAATTATTAAGTGTTCACTTTTTTTTTCTCCTTTTTTGTGTTTTTGCTTCTGACTCTCTCACCTATCCTCTTCTCCCTCTCTTCTTCTCTCTCTCATCTCATCCCCTTCCTTCCCTTCCCTCTCTTCCCCCTCTCCCCCCCTCTCCCCCCTCTCCGCCTCCTCCCTCACTCACTTATCGTCATGGCCTCGAGTTGCGGGAAGCGGGTTTGAATGAAGGGTCACTGGGTGCACGGTGAGTAGCGGCGAGATGGGGGGGAGGGGGGGCGGTGGTGGTAAGGGAGGAGTAGGAGGGGGAGGGGGGCGGTGGCGGTAAGGGAGGAGTAGGAGGGGGAGGGGGAAGGGGAGGAGGGTTATATTTGTGATCAGTTGCTTGGCACCGACATTTTGTTTTCTGAGACCTTGGCTGAAGCGAGACAAGGATGGTTGCGCTCTTTCTCTCCTTCTCTCTCTCTCTCTCTTTCTCTCTTTCTCTCTCTCCTTCTCTCTCTCCTTCTCTCCTTCTCTCTCTCCCTCTCTCTCCCTCTCTCTCTCGCTCTCTACGCGCTCTCTCTGTCAGTATGTCTGTTTGGCTTTCTATCAATGTCTTTCTCTTTCTGTCTCTATCAATATGTTGCGGAGATTTTATGTGTGTGTATATTTATATATGTGTATAGATATGTATATTTATGGATGGTAATATATATATATGTATATATATACATATATATATATATATATATATATATATATATATATATATATATATATACACACTTATATATATAAATATAAATATATATATACATATATATATAAAGTACACACACACACACGCGCGCGTACCTACATACATATACATATGTATACTATACATATACATATACAGTACATATATATATATATATATATATATATATATATATATATATATATATATATATATATACACACACACATATATCTATATATATACATGTACATACACATATATGCATATATACATATATATACATACATATGTATACATACATATATATATACATACATATATATACATATGCATACATATATATACATATACATATGCATATATATATATATATATATGCATATGCATATGCATATACATATACATATACATATACATATACATATACATGTACACATATATCTGATATATGACATATATATTATACAGAATATATGCCTATACGTATATGTACACAAAGTCACTTGCTAGACATCATTGACTGCAGCGCAGTCAACTGTGGACCTGCTTTCGACAATCACCGGTTCTGTTATCTGTGTTGCGCCCCGCGACCTAAGCTTGCAGATTGCAATGCAAGAGCCGTGCAAAAAATTAAGTCTCGTGGTATGCGCGTCTTTTGGTGTGTGTCCAAAGACGTCTTGTGTTCGGTCTATCTTTACATCGATTTCGCCGCCCGTTCGTCCGCTTTACGTCACTGTTAACGTCACTGCACGTACGCAGGCAACGGACAGCTGTGCACTTCATCCGTTGACCTTGGAAGTGGAAGAGAATTAGAGTTTTTTTCTCAACTTATTTTATTATTCTCATGCGGGAAAATGATTTTTCCCCTTTCATTTACATGTTGAAATATTCTATAACTTTGATAATGACATGCTTGTTTATCTCTTCATCCGTTGTTTTTCAAGACTGGCAAGTAGAAAATATTAATTATTAGATATCGTTTTATATATTTTTTTCTCCGCCCTTGAATTTAGGAGGTACAGTAGCCAGTAGCGTTTTTTTTTCACCAGAATTAAGTTATCGAGGGGCGTGATAAAAAGAATGGCTGAGTAAGCCTATAGCCCAAGAATTATTGGATTGGATTATGGCAGGGGGGTAGGTGTTGCGAGAAGAATTGTAGTAGAGCGTTCCATACATACAATACATAGTTATAATAATAATAATAATAATGATAATAATAAAAAATATTTGCATACAATCACATCCATGAAACCCGTCAAAGGAAATGACAAATTCAAGGGAGCAAAACAGGGGGCGGGGGGATGAGTAAAAAAAAACAAAAACAAAAAAACATATATTCTTATGCCTGAAAACGTCACCGATTTCCCCCCCCCCCCCCCCTCCTTCGTGCATGAAGATGGAAGAGTTGATTTTTGTGGAAGATTAAGATTCACGATGGTAGATTAGGAGTAGATCTTAAGGCACACGAAGGTAGATGAAGAGTGTAGGTTTCTGGTGAAGAGTGGTTGATGGAGGGGGACTTGCAGGGGGGGGTGGGGGGATGTTGATGCGAGTACGTTATTGCCGAGATCTTCAGGTTAATGACAAGTCCAAACTAATGGCGGAGGTTTGCGATCGTTAGATTTATTTTCACATTTGATTGCGAATTGTTCAATTCTATCAGTGTCCTTTGATAATGTTGCTATTCAAGATTTTCATTGTGCTGTTGCCTCAAAACATCCCTTTATCCCGGATACTGTTCTAGTAATCTAATCTCTCCTTTCATTCCGCATTTAGCATGTTTAGGTTACATCCTTGCCATTATGAATAATGTCACACATACCCATGTCCGGGAGCGGTTTCTCTCGTTGTTATGTACTTCCTTATTCTTTTTTTTATACTTCTTTAGTCTATTTCTTTATTTCTTTATATTTCTTATACTGTTATCGCGTTGGCACACCAGCCTGTCTTACAACACAGATATATATATAACTTTTGTCATTTTTTACTGATACGGAGTAAAGAACCATTGCTGGTCACTTTACGCAGCATTGAAGTCGAAAGGGGGCCAGAACTTTTGTTTAAAGTGGTGTATTGTAGCGTTACAAGGACACGTAAGTCACGTGTTATTTATATCCCATAACGCCAAATCTGAATCAAACCCAATAGTTAGGTGGAGTTATTGTCCCCAAAACATGTTTTTTTGAGGTGGGGGGGGGGGTGTCAGAGTCCGGGATGTAAGCTAGTATTAGACTTGCGAGAAAGGAGAGAGAGAGAGAGAGAGAGAGAGAGAG
>BOPN01003581.1:42005-47005 GCA_017312705.2 Penaeus japonicus | reverse complement strand
TCTGTTTCTGCTATATTTTTGTTGGTCAGTTTTTAAGCCTTTCTTTCTGCCTCTTCTTTCCTTCCTTAGCTCTCTCTTTCTGTTCCCTTTGTGACCTGTCCGAGTCCAGAGCCACTCTAAGTGTAATGCCAAGGTCAGCCTCACATGTACCTTCGACTACTAACGGTTCTTTTTATTCGTCTTCTTTATTTATATATATTTTTTTTTTATCTTCCTCTTCTTTCCTTCTTTTCCCCCTCTCTTTTTCCTCCCTTCTTTCCACATCTTTCCCTCTCCCTCTTTTCATTCCTCTCTCCTTCCCTCCTTCCTTCCTTCCTTTCCTCCTTACCTCCCTCCCTCCGTCCCTTCCGCCTCCTCCTCTTCCTCCCCAGTCAGGTATTCCCTCTGCCATAATACCATTCACTTGCTGTCGATTATCTCACACAGAATAATCTTGTCGAGCCATTACGCAAGGTAACACCTACTCTCTCCTCCCCTTTCCTCTTCTTCCCTCCTGTCCACTCCCTCTCTTCTACCCTCCTCCCCTCTCCCCCTCTTCTTCCCTCCTCCCCTCTCCCCCTCTTCTTCCCTCCTTCTCCTCCTCCAACCTCCTCCCTTGTTCTTCTCTTCCCTCCTCCCTTGTTCTCCTCCTCTTCCCTCCTCCCTTGTTCTCCTCCTCTTCCCTCCTCCCTTGTTCTCCTCCTCTTCCCTCCTCCCTTGTTCTCCTTTTCTTCCCTCCTCCCTTGTTCTCCTTTTATTCTCTCCTCCCTTGTTCTCCTTTTCTTCCCTCCTCCCTTGTTCTCCTTTTCTACCATCCTCCCTTGTTCTCCTTTTCTTCCCTCCTCCCTTGTTCTCCTTTTCTTCCCTCCTCCCTTGTTCTCTTCCTCTTCCCTCTTCCGTCCTCCCTTCGCCATTCTCTTCACCCCTTGTCTCCCCATTCTTGTTCCCGTGCTGTTCTCGGTGGTGATGATGTTGCTGTCCTTCCTCGTCTTCGTCCACCTATTTTCCGTCTTTCTTCCTTCCTCCTTTCCCTCCCTCCCCCGCTCTCTTCAAAGTCTTCATCGCCCTCCTCCACCATCACCTCCTCCTCCTCTTCCTTCTCCTTCTCCTCCTTCACCACCACCTCCTCCCGCGCTCCCTCTTCTCCATCTCCTCCTCTTCCTTCTCCTTCTCCTTCTCCTCCTTCTCCTCCTTCACCACCACCCTCCTCCCGCGCTCCCTCTCCTCCATCTCTCCTCCTCCTCCCTATCCTTCTCCTCCTCCTCTTCCTCCCCCCCTCTCTTCCTCCTCCACCCCCCTCCCCCTCCCCCATGTCCGTAAGACCTCTCTAGTCCATTTGGTTTGGCGGCTATCATTGCCTTGCCTTGCTGGGTGTCCCTCGCCGTGCAGGTAGGTGCTTGTCTGCTTGCACCTGTGGCCCGTGAGCACGACCGTTTGTATGTGTTCCAGGGGTGGGGGGGGGTACAGGTGTTACAATGGGGATGTACAGATGCCGTTACGGGCGTGTTAAAGTGTGCATTAAGGGGCGGAGCCACGAAAGATGACCGTGAGGGTGTCACGAGGCTATGTGTAAGGATGGACAGGGTGACCGTCTTCTATCTGATCAACTGTAAGGGGTGATGTGGGGGGGATAGGGTGGAAAGGGAAGCGTGGTCCTCCGTGCTATAACGTGCACCTGCGGCAGACAACGTGCAAAGGGGGTAGAGGGGTTGGTGAGCGGTGGGGGATAAGGGGGCGAGTAATTGGAAGAGTGTCATTATGCCAGCTGGCTCTAAGAGGCTGCAGCAACATCCGTGATTCATGGCGAATGCAATATTTGTACCAGGAAGCGAGGAAAGAGACAGAGAGAGACAGAGACAGAGGCATGGACAGAGGCAAATTTAGATAGAGAGACCGAGACAGATTTAGACAGACAGACAGAGACAGACAGATTTAGATTTAGATTTAGATTTAGATTTAGATTTAGATTTACAGAAAGACAGACAGAGAGTGGTAGGGAGAGTGAGTATCAGTGAGAGTAGATCCACATCTTTCCTCAAGGAGAAAAATGTTTTCCGCTCCCCTCTCCCTAATCACTATGACTCGGGTTCAGATCCTTTGATTCGCTCTTATGGTGTCCGGTGGTGTGTGTGTGTGTGCGTGTGTGTGCGTGCGTGTGCGTGCGCGCGTGTGCTCGCGGCGAAAGCCGTAAGTGCACAAAGCCTAGAATGCCGACTCGAACTGGGTGAACACCTTAAACCCACAAGGACACTCCTCTTTTCATACAACATTCACTAACACAATGGCCGCTGTCTCCCTAAAGGCAGGTGTGAATCCAGGTGAAAGAATCCCCCCCACCCCTCCCTTATCTTCCCCCGCCCTCCAACCCTACTCACTCCCCTTGCACTCCCCTTCCTCCTCCCACAACAATGGTGACAGGTCACCTATCAAGACTGGCAGTATCATATCATATTATAGACAAGCTGGTTGGTAGGAACAGTGTATGTGTAGGTATATATATATATATATATATATATATATATATATATATATATATATATATATATATATATATATATATATATATATATATATATATATTTATTTATTTATTTATTTATTTATTTATTTATTTAAAATTCTGTATATAAAATATATATTTTACATACACACACACACACACACACACACACACACACACACACACACACACACACACACACACACACACACACACACACACACACACACACACACACACACACACACACACACACACACACACACACATACACACACACACACAAACACAAACACAAACACAAGCCTCTTCCCCTCCAAAGTTCCTAGTGCTACCTCAATGCAACATCTCTGAGGCGGTAAATAGGTATTTCGGAAGCTCCATCAAGATCGCCAACACTTCCGGTGCAAAAATAGGTGACTTAATACGCAACAGAAAGCCGTCCACAAAGAATCCTGACAGCGCCTTATATTGCATACCATGCAACGGATGCGAGAAAGCATATTATGGTGAAACAGGACGTGGATTCAGCACCAGGATCAGTGAACATCGAGCCGACGTCCGACACCACAGATCATCCAACGCCATGGTGGTACACGTAGATGAAGCGGGACATCTACCGGATTGGAAACGGGCCAAAGTGATCCATGAAGGATTAAATCAATTAAAAAGAAAAATGATGGAAGCTGCATACATCGCGACGGAGGAGAACATGAACACAGCGTCAGGTCGCTTCAAATTATCGAAGGTCGCGGCAACGTCTATCAGGCGGACAACGAGCGAGAGGTCACGGGAATCAGCTGGGTCGTCAGCTCTTGACTAATATATATATGTTCCTGTTTACTTGATGTAGCATGTAGTTCTGAAGACGGGGTAACCCGAAACGCGTCAATTACATCTCTTGTGTTGTGAAAGTATTCAGTCTCTTTTATACCACTTTTTATCCATTTGTCACAATGAACTCAGTTCATGTATATATATATTTATATATATGTATATATTTATATTTTTATATATATGTATATATATATTTATATATATATGTATATATATATTTATATATATGTATATGTATATATATATTTATATATATATGTATATATATATTTATATATATATGTATATATATATATATATATATATATATATATATATATATATATATATATATATTTATATTTATGTGTATATATATATTTATATTTATGTGTATATATATATTTATATTTATGTGTATATATATATTTATATTTATGTGTATATATATATTTATATTTATGTGTATATATATATTTATATTTATGTGTATATATATATTTATATTTATGTGTATATATATATTTATATTTATATGTATATATATATTTATATTTATATGTATATATATATATATATATATTTATATTTATATATATATATATATATATATTTATATTATATATATATATATATATATATATATTTATATGTATATATATATATTTATATTTATATGTATATATATATATTTATATTTATATGTATATATATATATTTATATTTATATGTATATATATATTTGTATATATATATGTATATATATTTATATATATATATATATTTATATATATGTATATATATATTTATATATATGTATATATATATTTATATATATGTATATATATATTTATATATATGTATATATGTTTATATATATATGTGTATATATATGTTTATGTATATATATGTATAAATGTATATATATGTATATATATGTATATATATATATATATATATATATATATATATATATATATGTATATATATATAGGCATGTTTCAGGCCTGAAAGAGACACCACAGAACAGATTCTAGCCCTGACATCTTACATTGAATCTGGTTATGAGAGAAAAAAGAAAACTGGTGCAGTATTCATCGACTTGACAGCTGCATATGATACCGTTTGGCATAATGGTCTAATGCTCAAAATTGCACGCATCATCAAATGCAAAAAAAGACTTAAACTTCTGAGCAAGATGACAGGAATCCGAAACTTCCAAGTAGTACTTTGAAACGACCATAGCAAAACAAAGAAAATTAAAAATGGAGTGCCACAAGGATCAGCCTTAGCCCCAACTTTATTCAACCTGTATTCCAGTGACCTACCCCACACACAATCCTATAAATTTGCTTATGCAGATGACCTAGCCATTGCATACCAGTCAAACACCAAAGAAGAGCTCGAAGCTGTCCTAAGCAGAGACACCCAAACCATCCATACATTTTCCTCTCAATGGTACCTCATGATGAACACCACCAAAACCGTCACAGTATTGCTCCACCTAAACAATCATCAAGCAAACGAAGCCCTAAACATACGGCTGAATAACAAGACCCTCCCCCACGAAAAACACCCCAAATACCTAGGGGTTACTCTCGACAGAGCTCTCGCTTATAAACAACGCATCGAAAATACAGCCCACAAAGTCAAGAAGAGAGTAGCCCTAACGCAAAAGCTTGCTGGAACATCCTGGGGAGCAACA
>BOPN01003581.1:25000-26905 GCA_017312705.2 Penaeus japonicus | reverse complement strand
TATATATATATATATATATATATATATATATATATGTGTATGTATATATATACTATTATTATTATTATTATTAATTGATTAAATTGTTCATGTTATTGTTATAATTATCATTTATGTTATTTATATTAAGATCATCATTATCATTATTATAGTTATAACTTAGCTTTCTGACCCTTTCTCTCAAGGTCAGAATGCCAGTCGATTGCTAGCATGAAAAATTCAAGCTGTAACCATTCTTTTTATTCTGCCATCTTTATTTCTCTCTTTTCCATTCCTCATTCCTCTTTAATTCTCTTGTTTACTTTTTTTCCTTCTTGGAAAGTTCCCCTTTTTCCTTATCCCCTTCATCTCCTACCACCCTTCCCTTCCCTTCTTTGCTCCCAGTCTTTACTTTGTTCCCTCTCACTATATCTTCCTCATCCTCCTCATTACTAGCATCCTTTTTTTTATCATGAAATCCTCCCTCTCCCCTACTTCTCTGTGTTTGTTGGGTTTTGTTTTGTTTTCTCACTCCCTCTTTATTACCTCCTCACCCCTTATAATCTCCTTCTCACTTCCTCCTTTTACTCGTTCCTCACCTCTCCCCCCCCCCCTAAGTTTCCAAACTAACCATCCTCATTTTTCCGCAGGAATGGGGAACAACGTGCCTCACCTTCGAGAAGGACCCGGAGCCCTTTGGTAAGGCCAGAGATGCCAACATTGTGGCCATTGCGCGGGAGATGGGTGTCAACGTGGTCATGAAGACCTCACACACACTCTACAAGCCGGAAAAGTGAGTAGCTAAGGGATGGAGGGTATTTGTGTTTGATTTGAGAGAGAGGGATAAAGGGATAGAAGGATAGAGGGAGGGAAGGAGGGAAGGAAGGAAGGAAGGAAAGAGGGAGGAAAGGAAGGAGGGAGGGAGGGAAGGAAGGAGGGAGGGAGGGAAGGAAGGAAGGGAAGAAAGGAGAGAGGGAGGGAAGGAAGGAAGGAAGGAAGGAAGGAGAGAGGGAGGGAGGGAGGGAAGGAGAGAGGGAGGGAAGGAGGGAGAGAGGGAGGGAAGGAAGGAAGGAAGGAGAGAGGGAGGGAAGGAGGGAGAGTGGGAGGGAAGGAGGGAGAGTGGGAGGGAGGGAAGGAAGGAAGGAGAGAGGGAGTGTGTATGTTGGTGTAATTTAATATATTGCATGTCCATTTGTGTACAAATACATGTAAGCATCCAAATAGACAGACATGTTGTATATTTACAATTTTGAATTTGTTGACACAATTGTATTAACCCTTTCCCGACGGGGCACTCGCTACGCGAAGACTCCTATGCCGGGCGATTGCAATATTGCATTGAAATCGTCACACTGGCTTGACGCCCCGGCATCGGGAGTTTGGCTGTGTCACACGGGTGTGACGCACCGTCGTCATAGGGTTAAAAAATGCTATTTTCTAATCATATATAATAGTATCCATACCGTACTCTTTATATACTATTTACTTTTAAAGATTTTATTTATTTTTTATTTTTTCCTATGCAGTCATTCTTTTGACTCAGCTTTAATGCAATTTCTCATCCTTGCTTCTCCTTTCCAGGATCATCGAAAAGAACGGCGGGAAGCCCCCTCTAACGTACAAATCCTTCCAAAACATCCTTATGAACATGGACCTCCCACCGTTGCCACAAGGAACCATAACATCAGAGGAAGTGGAAGACAAGCAGACGCCCATTTCCGATGACCACGACGAAAAATACGGCGTCCCCTCATTGGAGGAGCTTGGTGAGTGAGGGTGAGAGGGTGGGAGCTTTGAGCTTTGGTTGTGAGTGGTAGCACCTCATTTGCTCACAGCTGACCTTGTGTCATTTCACCAATGCTGGAGTTTATTGGAGTGAGCCTGCTGATACACTTATCTCCAACTGGGTTTTGCACTATCCTCGCT
>BOPN01003581.1:7500-20000 GCA_017312705.2 Penaeus japonicus | reverse complement strand
GATGATTTACTGAGCTGACAAATGTCAATTGTACAGTTACTATAATAATTTCAGAACACAGTAATTGCTGATAATGTGATGATTGTGCATTTGTCGACAATAGTTAACCCGTTGCTGACGGGGCTGTTTTGGCTCCAGATGGTCAAATCGCTGGGATATTTCAAACGTGTAAGCCTAACGCCTCGGGCTATTTGCCCACACTGGCCGTGACCAAGCTCTACACACCCAATCATCTGGCACGTAGGCCAGGAGGATAGCCAAGACGAAATATCTCGTCCCCGGTGGCTAGTGCTGCCACCACTTGATGTGATATCTTATCACCTGTTGTTAACGGGTTAAAGCTGTGTGAGAGATTACACCCTGGTTTTCAGAAATGAAACGCTTAGAAGAAAGAAAGAATGCAGAGTATCTCTGTACAAATGAAGTGTTGACAGTACTGATTGTAGACATGGAAGCATGTTTCTCATTTAAAGCCTATATTAATAATTAGAAACAATAAGTAAAGCTAAATATATTTTATATGTGCAACTCTAGTTTTGGTTTTTATTTATTACAATTATCACAGTTATTTTCTACTTTCTCCCCTTCCTTCCCCACCCATCCCATCCCCTGAAAATTTTGTACATATCAGAATTTGCTTTTGTTACTCTGAAATGAAATATGTACAAAGATTGATTACCGTGTTACTGTATTTGTAGATAAGTTGTCTAGGGAAACCTTCACCAACTATGTGTATGGAATACACTATATATACACAACTAGATTGTATGTCTTGTGCACTGGTGTGTGTGCATGTGAGACTGTCTCTGCCAATGGACAAAGAGAGCTTGATGACTGACTGTCTGTAGGACATGTATTCATAAATCAACAATTATTATTTTAAAGTTTGGATCATGGGAACAAAGACAAAAAATGTTTGTAGTAACAACAGAATTAAATTTTGAGACTAAATAAACTGCTGTTTTATATTGTGAAACCATTGCAGTTTTCTGTAAACCTTTCAGTACAGGTATTATTAAGAACAATATAACTTTAGATTATCTTCGCTTTAATCAGATTACACCATCTTGGTGACTGAAAACAGAGTATTTTTATAAGGACAAAACATTCTAAAAAATTTGTTTATTTATTTATTTATTTGTAGCAATATCATTTTACTGTAGGTAAAGTCACGTATAAAAGAGAGAATGTACAGCAGACCAATTTTTATTTTTCCATAGTAATAATAGTAGCAATATAAGTTGTAGAATTAGTAATAGTTCTAGAATAACAGCTGTAGTAACAGGAGTAGTAATAATGATACTATTTCTGATACTGCTAATATTCCTACTGCTCTTACTTCTTATGCTTCAGGCACTACTACTTTTATCTGCTACTGTTGCTTCTTTCTACAATTGCCATTACTGTGACGGAATAGGCTCCCAAAAACTGACGACAAGATTTGGGTATTTGAAATAAAAATGTTCTTGTAACCAGATAGTATGCCTAACTCTATATATATATATATATATATATATATATATATATATATATATATATATATATATATATGTGCATATATATATATATATATATATATATATATATATATATATATATATATATATATATATATATATATATATAATATATTATATATATATATATTTTTTTTTTTTTTTTTCCATGCTATTTTATTTTTTTATTTTCTTCTTTCTTTCTGACTCCAGCCATTTGGCATGACAATGTATATATGCCAAAGAAAGAGTGCACTGCATTGGACATAAGGCAGAGAAAACACATTTGTATTGATTTTCACCTTAGTTTGACAGTGAAGGACAAACTTAATGCCTTGATGGAAAGGCTGAAGAAAAGACTTCATACTTATGAATTGCCCAAGAAATAGTGGCCGTTGAATATACATGAAAATTTTATTCTCATTGTTGAGGATGTACACAAGAATATTGCTTATTTATTTCCAGCAATTTTTATTTTGCTGTATTCTGAATTGTATGGTCTCAAAGTCCTCATGGTTATGAAAGAGAGAAAGTAACATAGAAGAGCAAGTATTACGTTTGCTGTTACAGGTAAGGTTACTTTTTATTAGGATAGATGAACTGAATGGTTTATGCATTCTTGATTTCATGTGAAGATCATTTGCATATAGGTTTTATTATTAACACATTGTGGACAGGGTGCCTAACTGGTCGACAAGGCGGGTGGTCCACGACACAAGCGGCACCGGCTAAAAATTAAAGGGACGGGGAAAGGGTTTTTTCCACCCTCATAGCTCTGGAGCTAGCGCCATTACAGCCGTAACACCTTATGACTGTGTGTGCGCTTCAACTGCAGATCCCAATGTTGCGTCATGTATGCATTGACACCCGTTTCTTAGGACTGATTGGTGCCAACATGTATGTCTTGACACCCGTACCCAATGGGTTAATACCACTTAATATGTTATATTTGATTTCATACTATGGGTACTTTAATTATACCTTTTGGAATTTAAAAAAAATTATCATATTTTAATGTATGATGGGAGACAAAAAATCAGTTCTCTCAGAAGAACTGAGTAATGAGTCAAGTCTCAGATGACAACAGTAATGTCAAAAACTTGTAAAAGCACTGGTTTATAGATGCTATAGTTTGGCTGTCACATACATTGCACATGCTGCCAGTCTCTCTTGTGAAAACTTTTAATGTAAATATTTTTGCAGTACTATTTTTTTATGATCCTTGATAGTTTGATAAGTATTCATTCTAAAAATTGCTTTTGCTTTTTTTTTATGCAATCTGCTCTTGAGCATAAACTAGATCAGTTATTCTCATGGATCTATACCTCCACCTGAAGTTCATATCTGTTGATGTTATAAATATATTTCTATGGCAGTGGCATCAAACTTTCATACCCAAGGGCCACAATTCAATTTTGTATAGTGTCTGAGGGACAAGTCTTCCTTGTCAAAATCTTTATAGACATGTAAAAGGAGTACATTGTGAAATAAAAAACAACAACATTATTGGGAAACAAACTGGTTACATCTAAAGGTGTAATTATGTGGTAAAACTGCAGATTATTCAAATTTCTGGAGAAGTTCAGTATACCTTCTAACTCTTGCAGTGGTATTAGAGTCTGTTTCAGGTAATTGAGAAATTTCATTTAAATCTTATGTTTACTAGAGAACTAATCAATTATCATTTTCATCAATCAAATCATCAATGAATATTTTCTGTCTGCTTATACATTTAATATATGATCTTTAGATCATAAAATAGATTTTGGGAGATTTTTTTCTTAGCTAGTTCTTATTTCCTCTAAAGTCATTGTAGGTCACTCTCTTCCTTGGGCCACGACTGACATCTCTAGGGGCTGATATAGCACTAGTGGGAACCTCGAGTGAACTATTAATTCACTTAACGAACTAATGTCAAAACTTTGCAGAATATTGTATAGGAAAGGATGGAAATGATGTTTCCATGGAGTTTCCTCTCCTTTGCTACTGATAGTAATGTAGAATTTTGTAATTTTTATAATGTGCAATCACATTTTCCATTTCCCGTGTAAAATTAGTTATTAATGGAATCTCTTCTTCTTTGGTTAAAAGTTTACATATACCTTTATGGAGAAGGACTACATGTGAGAAAAGGAAATATGTTTGTTATTGAGAAGTATATTTATTGTGATTAACAGCAGTGAGTAATTAGTAGTGAAGCTGTATAAAAAATGCAAAAGATAATTCTACATTGTCATTTGACCATTGAAGATTTTCTACAAGAATCATCTAGCAATGTGATTGTAACAAACAGTAGACATATCTTAGACTCCAGTTTAGTAGTTCAGTTGGTTCTGGATGTGCTTTGTCAACCAGCTACAATTTAAAATCTTTTCATCTAATGTTGAGTGGCTAGGACGACAAGTTTTTGTGAACCGTTTTGTTCACTCTTGTGTTTTTATGATTAGATCCTAGAACAAATGAATATCTTTGCATCAGTGTGCAGATCAATTTATCTTGTTAGATGATGTACATATCTCAGAACTTGTACTCCATTTTTCTACAAAGCAGACCATGCCCATCATTCCAGAAGATAGTTAACTTGTGACCAGCAAGATAAGAAGTGATTTAATACTTTCATTTGTACATCTTCAATAAGATCTCTTCTCAGCATGTGTGACAAAATGTCTGTGAGAAAAGTTATTGCATGGTAATTCACTTTATTTAAAAAAAAAAAAAAATTAACACCTTGCTATAAGTGCTGCTCAATATATTTGTTTTTTTATAACTTGTTTTGAAAAGGTCACAGTTAACTCTCTCTCGCTCTTTCTTTCTTTTCATTGTTAGCCTTTTACCAGTTTTGCGTCCCCCCTCCCCCCCAATATTTACACACACTTACCTAGTATAATTTAATATGATCAAATTTGTTAGGTAATCAGACCATGGTAAAAATTACATTAATTTTGTACATGTTCTTTCTCTAATATGAAATTCCAGTCATTAAGTTATTTTCTTAGGACTACAGAAATTGTGCTTTTTCTTTTCTTTTCAATTATCATTCATTTTCAGTGTTAAATACACTGTCTGAATCAGTGCAAAGATTATTAATAAATTGGCTAAAGGATTTTTTATATCATGAATACTTTTCAGATGCTGCAATAGCTACACTACAGTCCTATCATCTTCTGTTTATATTAACTTTGTATATAATACGAATGTCAATAAAATGGTTTATTCTGGCTATAAATTGTTTAATTAAGTTCTTTGCTCTATTTCTTTTTCAAAGCTTTAGCTTAGCATTAGTTTGAAAGGCTATTTTGTGTTCATTCCCTCATACTACTATCTAGGTTCATTTTGTAACTTAGTTTTTCACACTGATGCATCTTGAATGGAGGAAGGCACAGTATTAACTCGATCATTAACCCTGTCCCGACGGGCCCAGTGATAAGTGGAAACCCCCTACACCGGACCTATGCAATATTGCATCGGGAACGTCACACTGGTGCGTCGCCCCATCATCTGGCATGTACCCGTGTGACACACTGTCATCAAAGGGTTAATACTTATTATCTTTTAAAATACGAAGTATTTATCCAACTAGACATATAATCCTCTCCACTTTTGATTTCATCACTCAACTTTGGCAATTTGTGAATTGCCAGTTTCAACTCTTGCCTTAGAAACAGATGCCAATTTGAGTAGGGGATGCGAGTCGAAACTGGTGGTTCACACTTTGGCAATGCTGAGTGGCAAACTGTACATCTGTTTTTGACAAGGTTCTTCTATGCACTAATATTTTCATTGTCATGCATATCATGCCTCTTCTGAGGATGAATATGACAATGAATAAATTAATAATTCTTTGTTTGCATTTTAAACAGGAATTAGGAGTGCACCGTAAAAACAAAACAAAGACATTTAAGTGTAAGATTCTAATAAAATAATAGTTTTCTTTATAAATTACGATCTTACTGGAAATAATCGTATCAAGCTAAGTGAATGCCTATTAACCCCTTCTACTGAGCTGCATCCTCTGTGTCACTCGCACACTGAGATATGAAGCACTGGGTAGGGAGTTCAGGGTAGGGTCAGTATAAAAGGGGTCTGTTACAATAACAGTTGAACAAAGGCAGTCATTATAATGAGGCTTACATTTGACAACATCCTTAAAAAGGTCTCTGGTAAACAAAGTCACTGAAGAGTCATCTGTAGGTGATAGGAAGGTGTAAAATGACTGTTCAAGCTGGAAAAGCTAGTAATAAGGTCATGAGCAGGTTATGTCACCATGATGTGGTTTTGATTGTGCTGAATTTGGCAGTCAGACTTCTATGAAGATTAACTAAGTCCCTTTTGACTTTATTGTGGGTGGTAAAGAGATGTATAAAAAGATAAATGCAGCTAAAGAAGACAGTTATTTTACAGTCTTCCCTTGGGGGAAAAACAATGAAGTATTTTTTTACACCATATGCTACTGTACTATTGCCATATAGTCCATGTATCATTAATATTGATATTTCAGCTTATGACTGCTGGACAAAATATTGTCCTGACAATATTAACAGTATTTGCTATCCCTGTTAGAGCAGTGAAGTAAAGGAAAATTTAGTTTTTATTTGAGTAATTAAAAACACCATGCACAAATTATACAATATCTTTTAAATCAGCAAGTAAGGATTATCATTTATCTTTGTACTAACATATCTATCTATTACAATCCAATTTTACCATATTTCCTTTTGTGCCACAAAGGCACAAATTTACTAAATAAAAAACTACAGGATTTAAAAACTCCAAGAATCCAAACAACAGGATCTTTATTATATATAATGAATACAATTCTTAAACAATATGTATTCACTGTACACTTTGTTGAATATTGTTCATGAGTCAATATGGATACTGGTGTCATACTGTATATGCCATGAAATCCCTGCGTCCCTCATATTTACAAGCCTCTGAACTGGCTGTTCTAAATTATATTTGAAAAAAAGAGAGAAAGAGAGAGAGAGAAGGAAAGGGAAAGGGAAAGGGAAAGGGAAAAAGAGAGAGAGAGGAAAACTCAGAGGGAAAGGAGAAGGAGTCAGAGGGAGAGGGGGGAGGGGAGACAAAGTCCCTAATAAACTCACACCTGTAATATTAACCCAATCCCGACAGGCCCGGCGATAAGTGGAAACCCCCTACGCTGGGCCTATGCAATACTGCATCAGGAACGTCACACTGGTGTGTCGACCCGTCATCAGGCATTTAGACGTGTCACATGGGTGTGACGCACCGTCATTATAGGGTTAATATGTGCATTTAACTTAAAGGATCACAGTTCCAAAGCTGAATTTTAAATGAATGACAGGAAATCAACTAAAAGCTACTAGTTGAAACAAAGGAAAGAAAGACAAAATGTTTCTCCTTCTGAAATTGTTTGCTCTTTAAATTTGAACCAAAAATAATTTTCCTGTCTAGTGAACACTGGAAAGAGTAGAGTGTACCAGCGTTTATATCACAAAATGGCATTCATCAATTGAGTTTATCCTTTAAAGTTTGTTCAGTTCAGTGGCATGCCATTTCTGAAAAAAATGCATATCCTACATCCACAGGTCTACAGATAAAAGGAATGTACAACCATAAAAATAACAGTAATATTTTTTTCCTATATACGTTCATTATATAAATTAATATAGCTATCTAACCAAGTATTGCAGTTTTCAAGAATCATTATGAGATTTATATGACTACTTCCCTATGATAACTGTACCCCAAGGACATCACAAGTAACAATTGTAATCAACTACATTATGAGTTTTCCTATTCAAATTTTTACACTGTATATACAAGAAGAGCTTGTACCATATTGTACTTGACAATCACAAGACATCATAGTCTCAGACCAAGATTAATTCTACTCTACAAATAATCATAATAATAATAATAATAATAATAATAATAAAAATAATAATAATAGTAATGAAAGCATTAATAATAATAATAATAATAATAGTAGTAATAATAATAATTGTAATGATAATATTAATAATAATAAAAAAAATCAAAGGCAGGTACTTTCCTAGGGGGGTTTTGAAAAAAGAAAAGGAAGACAAACAAATGCACAAGATTCTTGCAAATCACCAATTCCTACAATCTAATATCTCAAAAAAAGTGTATATATAACAGGGGTAAATACAAACCCTCAATCAATTAATTCTGTCAATGTATTACAGGTTTTCTTCATATTAACCATAAACCAGTTTGTCAGAGTTCTAGTTTCAGAAAAATAAGCTCATTTTGCTCAACAGTCCTACTGCAAGCATTTCTTAAATGTTGAAAATGTATCAGCGAACTCCATCCAAATGTACAAAACAGTCCAAGCCATATGCAAGACAACCGCACACATTTTGACAACTTGTGCCATCACGTGTCATCATGATTGGGAGGCGGTCTGACGTCGCTGTTTCGCTTGATACACTCGACCAACCAGTCAATCCCTTCATCGACTCCAGCTCTGGAAGGAGTGCAAGGTTTATAGCTTGATATTCAGTTATAAGGCATAAGATCTTTCTCTGAAGATATCTTGAAGCACAAAATACACATTTTCTATCATACCTCTTCACTTCAGGTGTCATGACGTACATGATGTTTGGGGATTTTGTATAACTCTGTTATTTAAATTGTACTACGAGTAATGAGTGAGTGATGATGGCAGTTGCAGTCATAATTGCTATAATTGCTGTAATATTGAGCAAAATGAGTTTCACCTAACATCCAAAACCTAGACGGCACCTGTTTCTTCTAGCACCAGCAGGGGAGAGATCCTTGAATGGCACTCATCCATAGTCTCTAGTGAGCACTATCTTTATAGAGCGATGCCACACAGTAAGTTGCCGACCAATTGCTCTAAAGTACTGCCGATGAAGGATGTGCATGCAGAATGAGAAGAGGAAGGCGACTCAAACCATATCTAGGGTCTAAAATGTCTCAGTAGGGATGGCTTTTATTGTGACACTCACAGTCATAAGCACAGGTTTCCTTCCTCTTCTCTACCTCTTCATGTTATCTTCCTTGTGGATGGATATATGTTTAGAATAAAAAATAAAGTTGCTTTTTGTCCTTCCATAAAACAGCAATAATTCTATCACACTGAGTATAAAGAAAAAAATGAGCTGATATGGACTCTATACTACAACTTTAGTCACACTGATAGAGCCTGACACATATATGTCTCTCAATACAATAAAACACAAAAATTCAAACACAAAAATGGTTCTAGTTTTACAATGAGTGACTGAAAGAGAGTGGGGAAAAAGCAAAGTATTTTGTGTGAAGTTGCCTCGCTCTGCAATAAAACCCATCCTGGAGACTGGGCAAACAAATCTATCTCTCATCCACAATGGGTTAATCTTTAAAAAAATACATGTTCTACAGTATATCTAAAGAAGAAAAAAAAAAAATCAACTTGCATAATGGCTCTTCAATATCCCAAAGAAAAACTTTTTGCCTCTTACACACTTTGACCCGCGATGATATGGTGCAGAGCTCAATTACGTCACATAAACTAGTCAATCAGGATGCTATAGGGTGAATTACTTATTTGTCCCACACTCAAATCACCTTTCAGAAAACTCTGGAAAAAATGTTGTTTCATCACTTTAGTGGTCAAAAAACAAAAACAAAAAAGAAGAAAATACAAAGTAAATAAAGCAAACCATATTTGCTGGTGCATTGTCAATGGGCTGATGTGTTATAAAGATGCATTTAATTAAGCCTGTATTTTTCCCTTCTTTCTAAATTTTTACTCTTCTCTCACTTCAATAGGATCATTGTTGAAATGTTCTATGACTCTTTCTGAATGCAGATTTCAATCCATTTAACCCATTGTTGACAGGAATAGATTTGCGGGTTCCCTTTCTGTTCCCTACCTCTTCATCTTATTTTTTGTATTCATTCATGAAAGTACACAAATACGAAAAATATGATAACATGAAGAGGTAGGGAAGAGGAAGGGATCCTGTGCTTATAACTGTGAGTGCCATAGTACAAGGCAACCTTACTGGCACAGGGGCACATTGTAGACACTGGGCATGGTTTGAGTCCCCTTCATCTTCTCTTTCTGCCTGCACATCCTTTATCGCCAGTGCTTTTGAGCAAGAGGTCAGCAACTTGCTGTGTACCAATCACTCTCTAATGATAATGCTTGCTAGAGACCGTGGATGGGTGCATTCATGGCTCTCTCTCCTGCTAGTGCTAGGAGAAAGTGGTGCCATCTAGGTTTTGGATTTTGGGTGAAACCCATTTTGCTTAATATTACAGAAATTATAATAATTATGATTGCAATTGTCATCATTCCTCACTCATTACTCATAGTACAATAAATAGTGATCCAAAATCCCCTAACATATGTACGTAACGACACCTGCCGTTAGGCCAAAAACTCCTGCGTCATGTATGTGATTGTAACTCTTTGCAATACTACAATTCTGGCATAACTAAAGGTGACATCTAAACAAGTAAACAGATCTCACTGCCTTATTCTTCCTAGGCTACTCACCCTGTTAAGGCAGACACGGGCATCACCATGCAGTCTCTTCGACCAATGAGATCAGCTGACTGGTTGAAGATTGGCTTCACTTCTCGCACTCCCATGCACTCAGGAATGTCTTGTTTGTTGGCCAGGACAAGAAGAGGGACACCTGTCATGTTTTCGCTTGAGATCATCCTGTCTAAAATGGGAAATAAGTACATTAGCTGTGCAACTTCACCTTGCAGATTCTTCGACATCTCAACCAATAATTAATTCTTTGCAATTTAACCCATTCGTGCCAGTTGACATTCTATCCCGTGGTTGGAAAATATCCCCGAACCCTGGTGATATCTGAGACGTTGTGCATTTTCTCACTGAGTTCTAGGTTAGGCAGTTGTGACGAGCTGAAATGTCAGCAATAAAATACTAGACTGTTCATAAATATAATCATTTTTCATAATTTCTGTTACTTTAGTTTAGTTATTTGAATGTCATAAAATGGATGTCATCAATTGAATAAAAAGATCTGAGTTGAAAAATTATTGTAAAATCAAGTGTGATTGGCCAAGAAGAAAAAAACAAAAAAAATTACTAATGTAATACTACTTATAATTTGCTGATTACTCGTGATATCACATCACGTCACGTCACTTCACAAGGTACATACTCGTATGTACATGTATGATTATTGTTCTTCTTTTCATATTTTGATGCCCCACTGAGAGATTGCTTCCACTTTCCATTGGTATTTTCACATAGAAGTGAAGAATATAGGCAAAGTTCAATAAAATAACACTAGAAAAGCATTGCTGTAACATGTTTTTCGACTAAAATAACTTCTAAACATGGCAATATTTTTACGTGCCTTTACATTGTAGATGCATTCATGAAAACTATATGAATAGAGTGGGCAAAAAACTCTTCCCAGCATAAGTGGGAGTAAGTGAAAATCTGTACTGTGGTGAATGGGTTAAAGAAAATATCTTACTGATTCTTTTTCTTTCAAAACATCAAATCAACAAAAAAATGTCGAGACTTAGTTATGTGAAACTGCAAATGGCTCGTTCTTAAATTCATATTCCATGAATCAAGAGTTGTTGTACATAACATAGAATCAAAACATTCCGTCTTCAAAAAAGTTAAGATCCCTCTAAGGATCTCTTGATAATGAACTGCCATAGAGTGAAGTATCACTGGCCTTAACAACTAAATATAGTGTCTTCAGTTCCAAATATTCACTTGATAAAATATCAATCTTTCCAAGCCGTCAATTCTTACAGAAAGAAGAAGCCTTGAATTCTTACAGAAAGAAGAAGCCTTGAATTCTTACAGAAAGAAGAAGTAGAAGTAGAAGTAGAAGTAGAAGATATAGAAGTAAAAGAAGAAGGAAAAGGAATAAAAGAAGAAGAAAGAAAGAAGAAAAAAAAGAACAGGAAGAACACAAAAGCTTTCATCTGTGCTTTCATCTGCACTTCTATCATAATTCTCTCTCACAATTCATAGTTCCTTTCCAGAGGAAAAACAATGCATCAGATTAGAATTCTCACAGAAAATCGGATGCTTCTCAAAACATAAAAAATAAATATATGTATTGCTTGTCTAGTCCTACTGTTAACATAAAACCACTGAAATATCTCAGGTATATGAAATTAACCAAAGGCAATGGAAAAATGTCCTTTAACTTCATATCTGAATTAAATGAGTTGGTTAACTTTCAAATAGCCAAGGATGGTTTGTAAAGGACCAGGCAAATTTAAAAGATGTATTTTCTACGATTTTCTAGACTTATGGTATGATATATGAGTTTATATATGATATATTAGCAAAGTGATACTAATTAGCATTTGGCATGATGTATCACTTACAGAACTAAAGGAAAAACTAGTTTATATTCTGACCAAAAAGAATGCCATGCAAAAGTGATCTGACCCTGTGAAAAATGCCTGTAGTTAGTGTCAAACTTGCAGTGATCTTAAATAGTGAATATAGGTCAAAATCTACATCTTAAACTGAAAATTCTGAGAGTTGCCTTATACATTTATATTCTACTACACTGTATCCACGTGCACATGTACCTATGCTTGTATATATGAGCATATGTGCCCATACTTGCTTTACAGGACAAACATCACTTGGTAATAAGAAAATTCCATATAAAAATATTCATTCAAGGTATAATCTTAAATCCCCTGAGAACCTTGGATGCTTATATAGTGAAATTTCAGTGTGGGTTTGAATTTTTGAGGGAGGATTTTTCTGGAAAAAGCCTTGTTAGCTTGCATATGAAAATTATCTCAAATGTATAGTGGCTTTTAATGGTATATGCTAATTTTGGGATTTGATCATAGATCTTTTGAAGCAGCATTGTTATAAGGATGTAAATATACTGTATATATTACTACTTCTATCTTGTTCCTTGTAAGATCAGGGATTCAAAAATTATATATGTAAGTAATTCTTAAACCTTTCCTGACAGGGCACACACTACGCGAAAATTCCTATGCCGGGCCATTGCA
>BOPN01003581.1:0-2500 GCA_017312705.2 Penaeus japonicus | reverse complement strand
GCACCATGATACAAAACTTCCAGAGAAGTGCGTGGTCTACAAAAAGCGAAATTAACCTTTGGAGACATTCAAAGTTGTTTTTCCACGTCAACACATATGTCAACAAACTCCGGCCAGCTGATCGACAGTCGTTCGGCTAACGTGAATCCTCCTATCCGGTTTATTTTCCTCTATAGAATATTGCGATTTTGTTATATTCATAATGAATTTGTTTTTTTAGTGGTGATCAAATCCTTAAATATATTTTTTAGGGAAATGTCGATATTTTCTCTCCGAGCTTTAAGACTTTCATGTTTTTTAAACCTTATTTGCGTTCGTATAGAGTGAATCCCTAAAGCGGGTCCCTTAGGAATTATTTTCTTCATATATATATATATATATATATATATATATATATATATATATATATATATATATATATATATTCACGTTTGCGTAAGTTTGATTCATAAATAGTTCCTTCTAGGATTATCGGGAATTTCAACTACATTCGTGTATTGGTTTTAATATACTTGCGTAGTCTGTGAATCCAGTGTGCCACAGATTTCCGTATGATTCTTGTAATGCTTTTATCTGTTATGCTGTTTCCAACTGCTCAAGGAATCCTGTAATCCATGTTTTTTTTTTTTTTTTTCTTTATAATTGCCCTTGTCCTTTGTTACTGTATTTGATTCGTAACATTGTATACATTAGTTTCATTACCAATGATTTGTGTTGTAATATTCCAACATGGAAGACAAACATGCAATAGCATTTATCGCAGATACAACCCATGTGAATTGTAACTTGATATCTAGTGTATCATTGTTTAAATACAAAGGTAAATCATTCTGTAATGTGAGGAACAAGAGAGAAGCGACATACTCTCTCGCAGCCGTTCCTACCAAAGCTACAACCCTCCACTGGCGGGCCTAGAAAATTTTGCATGGAGGGAAAAAAAAGGGAGAGGGGGTGACAGGGGGGCATGGGGGGGAAATATATAAAGCTTTAAGGCGTATATACCAGGGACCGATGGTACATATATAAGGCCATATTTGTATTAATCTGTTCGTTAATAATTCGACCTATATGTAGACATAGTGTCGATTTGTCTTTTACAGCCACAGTTTTAAGAACTAAAAAGTTGGAGGGAAAGCCCTATAGCAGAGAGAGGGGGGTGCGGTTCAACGATTACCTCCCACCCTCCACCCCCTACCCCCCACCCCCGCCCTCGTCCGTAAATTGCTCCGCCCCTGAAACCATACAGGGAAAACACGTTTGTCAAGATCGATGTGAAGCAAAATAACTTGCGTTATCATTTGGCGTGCTTTGTAGTTTTGTGTGTGTGTGTGAAATTTACTTACTATATACATTGGTGTATTGGCTTTAATGTATATAACTGGTAAAAAAAACTGATTGTTACTTTCTTTTAACTACTTACTCATATGCACATTTTATAGTATCCTGTTTGGGAAATTCATCAATGACGTCAAAATTAAGCTTTTACGAAATGTCGAAATCACTGTTAAAAAAGACAGGAATTCGAGACTTCAGTGGGACATGGTTAAACGAAGCTCATGGTTGAAACGCTTCGACCATCGATGGCTGAAAGATAATCAACATACTTATCGAATGGGCCCCGTGGTTAGTCCTGCAATGTAAAAAGTGTATATGTATATCAGTATGTGTGTGTGTGTGTGTAAGTGAGTGAGTGAGTGAGTGTGTGTGTGTGTGTGTGTGTGTGTGTGTGTGTGTGTGTGTGTGTGTGTGTGTGTGTGTGTGTGTGTGTGTGTGTGTGTGTGAGTGAGTGTGTGTGTGTGCGTGTGTGTGCAGCCCTTCCCTCTTACCCTTAGCCTCATCAAACTTCTCCAGTGACGCCTTAACCTTCCCTGCTTAGATATTCACGTCTTGAAGTCCGCCTCTCGCTCGTTTTCGCACCTGGCCGAGAAGTCCCGATGTTTCTTTAATAGCAAATACAGGTAAGTCGGAAGGAGCCCGGCAAGTCTACCTGCTTGGTTTCTGGTTGTTGTTGTTTTTTTCTTCTCCTCTTCGTCTTCTTCTTCTTCCTCTTCTTCTTCTTCCTCTTCTTTTTCTTCTTCTGCTTCTTCTTTTTATTCTTTTGCTTCTTTTCTTCTTCCCTTTTTCTCCAGCTTTTTCATCTTCGGTTTTTCTATCATCTCCTTATTCTTCATCTTCTTCTTCTTTTCTTATTCATCATCACCATCTCCTTCTTCATTGTCGTGTGCTTTATCTTCTTTTATTTGTTAATAAATTGTTCAATTTCCATTATGTTTTTTTACCTCTGACTTCCCGTCTTTACCTCCCCTCCCCCTACCCCTTTTTTGCCCACACTTCCTCTTCGTGTTTTCATTTCGTCTCATTCCGATTTTCGTTATATCGTTCTCCTCATCTCCCTCTTTCTGCATCCCAGGTAATATCTCTCCCCCTCACCCCCACGCCAGCCTCTTTATAATTATTTTTTCATGATTAAGCAGGATGTTCGCTCTCTCTCTCTCTCTCT
>BOPN01003580.1:132500-135000 GCA_017312705.2 Penaeus japonicus | reverse complement strand
AATGAAGATAATGAAAACATGATAATGCCTATGATAATATTGATAATGATAATTAAGATATTAATAATAGTAACACCAATAGTGATAGTGGGAAGAATAAAAATGATAATAACGAAAATGTTAATGATGGTGATGATGATAAAGATAAAACTCTGTATCTGTTTTTGTCCCTAATATTGCTACTACTGCTTGATATTGCTACCCCTATTTTTAAAAGCCTATCAAGGCCTCCAAATTTCCCTGGACTATGTCACCTTCTTTTTATACTTAAACTAGAACACGCAATATTACAATATACTTCGCGCTTTATTTCCTCTTTGGACTACTTTCTCATGTGCCTCGACGACTTCGTAGCCCCCCCCCCCCCCCCCAATGAGCAGATGAGCAGATCGTTGATACAAGAAAAAAATGTGAGATCTTATCTAAGCAACTTCATATCTCCTTGTTTATCTTTTTTTTTCTCTCTCTCCCATGACAGATGAGTCTTTGATGTTAATACTATTGCTACTTGTACTACTATTGTTGGAACAATTATTATTGACTATTTACTTCTTTTGTGAGTCGTTTAACAGTCGGGCCTACTTAATTTCATAAGACAACGTCAAGATAAGAAGTCAAATAAGTTGTTTAGGCTTGTAAGGGTTTTGTTCAGAAAGTAAAACGTGGGTTCTGGAATCCTTAGATTTCGCTGAGCGAGCAACTACTTTGTATTTGTATTGCACTTTCCCAATACTTACAACAGGGCTCTCTCCTTTCTGTTTTTCTTCCCCTCAACTTCACTTATGTACTGCAAATTATTAGAAATGTGTGCTCCTGTAGCTATGCCCACATTACTCGAGGCTACCAAGAGCTAGCTCCCTTGCATTCCACCGAGAGGAAATAATAGCATCCGGCGTCACTGCTCTCTCGTACCTCCTTTCCGTAAATGAAATGTCAGCAGCTCCCCTCACCCCAGCCCCCGCCATGAGACCCGTAGAGCAGCTGCGTGGACGGCATTGTTTTCGGCAGCCTTGGACACTCACTCGCGGCGTCCTCGCCAGCAGCAGAAGAGGGCGTTGACGGCTCGGGCTACACGGTGCCAGCGCCGGCTTGCCAGCCTTAGCTGCTACCTCGGGGATGCCAGGGATGGGTCTCTGAAGGGGGCCACCACCGAAGATAGATGCTAGACGTTGCTCTGAAACAATAACAACAACAACAACAACTCAGCAGAGAAATATGATTAATGCCTTAAATTACACATTAAACATTAGAAAGTGCAAGAAATTCCCCGTCCCTCCATAATCAAACACCCACACATAGCCCAAAGAAACATTTACACACAAAACACACACACACAGACACACACAACATGTACTGTGTCCGCACTGTGCACACACAGACTCACTGAGAGGATCACTATGTCCTTCGACCCTTAGAAACACGGAGTAAGCCAGGTTGGGAAAGACTGCTCTTTCGGCGCCTCGGCACAACACACAGTATATTTTCATTAATTACATCGTTGGCAAGTGGAAGTTGCTTCTAGATTCCGTTTTCATTCACTAGTGCCGCTTCCGTTATTTGTAACTTCATCCAAAAGTGTCTTATTTCATCATATCAATCATCGTAAATATATACATATATATGTCTATAAATATACATATAATAGTATATAAACATATATATATATATATTTTTTTTTATATATATATGTATATGTATATACACACACACACACACACACACACACACACACACACACACACACACACACACATACATACACACACACACACACACACACACACACACACACACACATACATACACACACACACACACACACACACACACACACACACACATACATACACACACACACACACACACACACACACACACACACACATACATACACACACACACACACACACACACACACACACACACACATACATACACACACACACACACACACACACACACACACACACACATACATACACACACACACACACACACACACACACACACACACACATACATACACACACACACACACACACACACACACACACACACACATACATACACACACACACACACACACACACACACACACACACACATACATACACACACACACACACACACACACACACACACACACACATACATACACACACACACACACACACACACACACACACACACACATACATACACACACACACACACACACACACACACACACACACACATACATACACACACACACACACACACACACACACACACACACACATACATACACACACACACACACACACACACACACACACACACACATACATACACACACACACACACACACACACACACACACACACACATACATACACACACACACACACACACACACACACACACACACACATACATACACACACACACACACACACACACACACACACACACACATACATACACACACACACACACACACACACACACACACACACAC
>BOPN01003580.1:75000-77500 GCA_017312705.2 Penaeus japonicus | reverse complement strand
AAATTTTGCGAAGAGATTATGATAACGTGAAGAGAAAGAAAGAAAGAAAGAAAGAAAAAAAAACACAGAGCCGAATCATCAACATATAGATGGACAACGATACTCGATGAAGTCAGTTGCACCTCTACGTAGAGAGGGAAAAAAGAAAAAAGAAAAAAGAAAAGAATAAAAAAAATAATAATAAATAAATAAAATAATAATAATAAAAAAAACAAAAAAAAAAAAACAAAAAAACAGGAGAGCATCTCATGAGACGCTGTCGCTCGGAAAGGAGGAGAAAGTCGTTCTGTCAACAACTATAGAGATAAACGATTAGATACCAGAAGACATGGCAGCGGAACAAAAGGATTAAGTGGAATTATGAATTTTCGAGACCATTACCTTTCAGAATGTCAAGTGGCCACGACATAGAGCCCGCCATAATCTGAGAGAATGGGCGGCCAAGAATGAATAATGGACGAAAGAGCGTTACTAACAGACCATGCGCGGCCAAAGACCATGCTGGTGATGTGATGTGGAATATATCAACACGGATCTCCGAGCCTTGTAAGGGGACCTGTGTATCGCTCTGGCTGGATTTTTTTTTTTTTTTTTTTCGTACGTGATATACTTGCTGTGACTGTCATATCATTGACGATGTCGATCCGTTGAGAGTAATATCATTGTCATTGCTAATCGGTACAATGACTTCTAACAGACAGATAGATACATGGATAGATAGACAGAGAGACAGAGAGGTACACCCCGCTGAATTTTAGATGGAAAAGGGGTAATGTACCCTTGAACCTGCCTAGTCTGGGTTCGGAAAGTTTTCCTCGCGTTCCTAGTTATGAGTACGAGTGTGTGTGTGTGTGTGTGTGTATGTGTATGTGTGTGTCTGTACACGCATACACACACACTCTCTTCACCAATGCAAAAAAAAAAGAAAAAAAAGAAAAGAAAAGAAGAAGAAAAAAAAACTTCTCATATTAAGTCGAGCATGGACACGAGTACCAAAAAGATTTCGTCGACTATTTTTTTCCCTGTAAAAAGGAATATATAGGGTGCGGGCAGAGACTCCGGGAAGTCTTCATGTATTAATTGAGGCTTTTCATTACTCTTTGACACTTTAAATCGTCGAAAATATTTTGTAGCATCTATTTCGTGCTTTTCTTATGAACACAACTGTACAACGAATGACCACAAGGCTGAACTTCATGAACTACCATTCATCAAAGCGTATGTCAGTGAACACCTTTTGTTCACGATGCATTTGTGCAATTTTGTATTTTTTTCTTCAAAATTTACTTTATAGATGATTTGAACAGACATGAACGTAATAAATTCACGTCTGTTTTCGTGGGACATTTCCATGATGTACATATATGATGTAATGACACTACCCTTATATACCTCGATGCCTGATGTCACCTGATGTCACATAATACATACACGAAATGAATATACATGACAGATACTAACGTACTAAGAAGGCAAACGGCACGCAAGCACAAACAACTCGCAAAGCAGACAGGTGTTGCAGCACCTCATGACCTTGTTTAGTCTTGTAAAGCGTTCATTTTATCAGCACTATGGCTATGCTTGGGAGTGGAAAAGGGTGTGTATGTGTTGTTTGTTTGGTTGTTTGTGCGTGTTTGTGTGTGTTTATGTGTGGGTGAGGATGTGATTATGACCGTGTGTGTGTGTGTGTGTGTGTGTGTATGTGTGTGTGTATGTGTGTGTTTGTGTGCGTGCGTGTGTGTGTGTGTTTGTGTGTGTTTGTGCGTGGATGTATATGTCTGTGAGCTATTTGTGTGACTTTGAGTGTGAGTGTGGATGTGTTTGTGTGTGAATGGGTTTATGCGTGTATGTATGTGTCGTTTGTTTAATTGTCTGTGTGTCTTTATGTGTGGGTGTGTTTAGGTTAATCTGTTTGCATATGTGTTTGTGTGTCGGTGTGTTTAAGTGCGAGTGCGTATATGTTTATACACGTGTTTGTTTGTGCGTGTGCATGCGTGAGTGCGAGGGCTACAGATCGAAACAAGAAATCCAAGAAAGCACGCAACATCATATCCCTCGCGCAAATAATTTTTGCAAAGACACATAACAAGGTAATAATCTCATTGTAGGAAATTAAACAGACAAACAAGAATAACATAGCATAGACACAGATACATAGAAATTGCCAAGCAACGTAAAGAACACGTTACATCACACAAATGACATCGTGGTATCTGGATGATGACAGGATGTCCGCGAGTGATAACGTTGGCCTCCGCTTTGCTTGTGCCTCGCCTGGGTCTTGTGCTTTCCTTGTGTGTGTTTTGCTAAATCTGCTCAATTTTAAACTCTCTCTCTCTCTTTCTTTCTTTCTCGCTCTCTCTCTCTCTCTCTCTCTCGCTCTCTCTCTCTCTCTCTCTCTCTCTCGCTCTCTCTCTATTCGATCTATCTATCTATCTATCTATCTATCCATTTATCTATTTATCTCCCTCTCTCGCTCTCTCTCTCTCTCTCTCTCTCT
>BOPN01003580.1:47500-52500 GCA_017312705.2 Penaeus japonicus | reverse complement strand
AGGAGTTTGGAAGTTTCTTTCAGTTCTAAGGTCATAATGTCTTGTTTAAGGTTTTCACTGTTAGAACATGTATTTTACATATGAGTGTATGAGAGAAGGATGAATATGATGAATGCTTTTGATAAATATAGATGAATATAGAGGAAGCCAGTGAACACAGCGTGTGGGTTTATTCTGTATTTTGGCCCATGTGAAGATAAAATAAGATCTTTAATATTGTATTCAACATTGAGTTCACAGCATTGCAATCACGACCTGAGCCAAGCTCCTGAAACAGGCAAAACTGACCTTATCTAGTTCAAAACACATGTAAGTGAGGAAGTAACGTAAGGAATAAAGTAAAATAAAGTAATTAAAAGATACAACGAAAAGGATAGGACTGCAAAGTTTCCCTTGACATGTCGATAGACATTCCTTTTGATAGATAAAATACTGTAGGATTCTATCCTGCCCTTCCTCTCGTAGGCAGAACTTCCATAGATATAACCACGATACAATGATAATGATCATAGAAGCAACAATATGATAACGATGATTTACTCTAATGACAAGAGTGAGAATTTGTGAAAGATATAATAATTATGATCATACGAATACGTAAACTCTCTCTCTCTCTCTCACACACACGCACAAACACACACATACAAACACATACACATAATGGTGACTAAATCAGACAAATGACATATTCGTATTTCAAATATCCATATTTCAAATATCCACATCTTCACATTTTATAAACACAACATTTTCACACGTCAGGTATTCACCCATCTTCACATTTCATATATATATCCACATCTTCACAGTTCATATATATATCCACATCTTCACATTTCATATATATATCCACATCTTCACATTTCATATTTATATCCACATCTTCACTTTTCATACACCCGTCTATTTCCTACCGTGGTGCTTTAGAGAGCCCTCTCGCGGCGGAAGTGTGAAACACTAATGCTTGGGGGCGTCGCTCATGGGTACGATTGCATTTGTCACTTAAACATAGCAGCACGTATCTCTAACACTGCCCTACCTCACTTACTAAACTCTTTTATTTTTATCAACGGTGATTGGCACATCCTCTCACCATAAAGATAGATCATAACGTAAGCAATGCTATGAAAATATGAATGTCCTTGGCGAAGAATTTGATGAAACTTCTTGTCAGATTTATATTCTAGTAGTGGGCGTCCACACGAGCTATTTATGAAAGTAAGGCATCTGCCGAGGAAGGGTAATCGAGAAAAATAGCGAAGGACCAAATTTCAAACAACCCAACTTGAATCCATTTGCCGACTCTTAATCGTTTGACAAGGACCGTGGGTGGCAGACGATTCCGTTTTGCTCCGAGATAACGAGATAAGCACACTCATAAGGCACACTTGTCGAGAGATTCGTCCAGGTATATAAAAATTACCTCTGACCCTTAGCCATTAATTTAGGGTTGCCTAAAATAACCGTCGCGCTGACGAAGACAGCTACGTATATGTACGCGTTAATAGATAATCTAACTTTTAAGAAATATCTAATTTTTGCATTAATAATAGTTGTTGGCGTCAAATTTAACATTTCTAAATGCAAATGAAAGTTAGCAGACGAGTTATCAATCATTACAACCACATTACTAACTGCAGTGCATAGCTAGAAATGGTGTGAACTTCTTTGATATACTGCACTGTAACACGAAGTCTCGGACTGGTGTGCACTGTAACTCTCGTTACTTTTTTTGCATCACAAGGTATGCTTCTTATACCACTAGATTGTTTTCCCTGACTATGCCGGAAACCCTGAAATTGTGCATTGTCAGTATTTCAGTATCATATTCTTCATCATATTCAAAACCTGGAAACATGTGGGTATATCCTTTGGTAACTTTAGTTTCCTCCATGTAAAGGGATCAATGCACATTGTTGTTAGAAATCTATTTTGGCACAAAATCCCGTTTGCAGTGAAGGAAGTCACCCAAAAAATTGTAAAAGACGGAATTTCAAAGAAGAGTTTGCTGATGTGGATTAAAAAGAAAGGAAAAAAACTATGAGAGAGAATTAAGATGTAAGAAGCTTTCTTGGAAGAAAGCTCAATGTGTGCTAAAAATACATGTTAACCAGAAGAAATGTCATGTAACTTATGATATGAGTTTACTGAACATAGTGTCATGATTAAAGAGGAAATAAGTGGTGCCATCATGAAACTCATGCAACTTCAGTATCGCATATCAATTATGCTAACGAAGAAGCGTGCTTTATGAATATCATAAAGCACTTTTCATGCATATCGTATATCAAATCTCTTACTATGATGTTATGTCAGGTCCCTCCATACGGCAATGTAAATGCTTTTACTAAATCTAAAAAAAAGACGTTATTAAGGCAGCTCATACATACGCATCTGATTAAATCCCCATGTTAATGCATTTAGTCATATCCTATTGACTAAATTTACACGCACACTTTTCTAAGCTTCGGTTTTCGGTGTGATCGTCGGTCAGCTTAAGAGGTCTTTGCTCCCAAAAGGTTTAAAGTCTTTGTCCCTTCCTTCCCCCTACCCAAAGAAATTGGCGCGTTAACTTGTGTGGCCATGAACCATTGCATCTGTTGTTTCATATTTCATTGCAATGTACAGCCAAATGCATAGTTTCGCAAATAAAAAAAGGCCGTAATGGGCTACTAATGGACTCCGAGAACAGAATGGAACAAGGCCAAGGCGCGGAGATGAAAGGGCCGGCGAAGGAACGTGCAATTATTATCCGTGATCAAAGCGAGGTCGTTGAGAGACACTCGCGGCGGAGCTGTCTCGCTTTACGTTTTGTGTGTGTGTGTGTTTGGACGTGTGGAGAGAGAGACAAGGAAAGTGAGACAGAGAGAGAGAGAGAGAGAGAGAGAGAGAGAGAGGAGAGGGGGGTAGATAGATAGATAGATAGATAGAGATAGATAGATAGAGAGATAGAGAGAGAGGGGGGGTAGACAGATAGATAGATAGAGAGAGAGAGGGGGGATAGATAGATAGACAGAGAGAGAGGGGGTGTATAGATAGATAGACAGAGATAGATAGATAGATAGAGAGAGAGAGAGAGAGAGAGAGAGAGAGACGTGTGTGTGTGTGTGAGTGTGTGTACATAAGTATATGCGCATATTCCTTGGGCGGCCTACTCCCGATTTGATGAAGAACAAGAACAAGATGACGTCCCGTGATCTTGAAAGCGATCTTTTCTGAAGAACTCGAAGCTGTCAGACAATTTGAAAGCTTTAACAGTTTCCTTCATATAGATTCATGAAATTCTCATTCGTTTTTCTTTCATGACTTCAGAACAAGAAACTTTTGGCAACCTCATCGTATCGTCATTTCATCCCGCTAGGAAGAATCGATTTAATTTCAGTGACTATATATAGTTCATATGTCACCGTAGCGTCATTTGTCTCCATTTGTACATTGTGATATTTGGTCCCATTTCTTCTTTTTTTCGGAATTCAAACCAGGAAAATCTTTCAGGCGAAGCTGAAATAATGGGAACTTAGCGAAATTAGCGTGTAAACTTATGACGTCATATAACACACATGATACTAATCCAAATTATAAGGCATAATCTTTCTCTGTCATCTATATCATAACGTGTAACAAGTCAGATAAAACAGAACATTCTGACTGAAGAAAAAAAAGCCTCATAATTGTGCTTCAATAATATATATATATATATATATATATATATATATATATACATATATATATATATATATATATATATATATATATATATAAAAGAGACGAGAGGAGCACTGATAAGCAACAAACCAGACACTAATGAAGAAAACAAGAAAAAAAAAAATCGCTACCAATACCTTATAAATGATAAAGTAGTAGCACTGATGATGATCTTCATCCCTGGTACCAGAACGTGATACATCAAATGAGAAAGGGAGATTGCATCATCTTTTCTAAGTCAAACAAACCCAGACAAAACTCATATACAAAATCAGCGCATTCTCACCAACACGGAACAGCTAATGATGTTCCATAATGTACAGATTTATTTATCTTTTTCATACGTGATGTATCATGAGTAGATATATCCTTTGCAGCTGATTTAATATGCATAGAATTAAAACATCAAACCCGTCAGCCACCCAGCTCACATTTATACAGAATCGTCTCTCGGTTAGTCAACTTAGCGCAAAGCGTTTATGAAAGAAAGGGTTAATTTCCTTTTCTTTTTCGCGACTAACTCTTGGCAATCCGAGTGGAGTTAAAAGACTCGAGAGTGGGGGCACATGTGAAAAGTTGCCGGAGGAAAGACATATTACCTCCCCCCCAAAAAAAAAAAAAAAAAAAAAACAAGGGAGATAAGATAATGTGCAAAATAGAACAAAGGATTAGAAAAGAAACAATGCAGAACGAAATTGCGAAAGACCAAAAAAAAAAAATAATAATAATAATAACATAAATTAATAAATAAGTAAATAAATAAATAAATAATCATAATTATAATCATAATAAACAGATAAACAAAAGGAATGCAGAAGAGCAACCCAACGCGGTTAAGAGACAATACACTTACGGAATCAATCAAGTGCACGAGGAATATCTCATGCGATATAATTACGAGTTGCCAATAATCTGAGACAGAACTTCGTTACGGCGTAAGAAGAAATATATTGGAAAAAGGGGGGGAGGACGAAGGGTGGGGGGAACAGCGGACTCCAGCGAGACTTTCTTCTTCTACCATATTCACGTGGAATATAGGAAAGACATATTACCTCCCCCCCAAAAAAAAAAAACAAAAAAAAAACAAAAAAAAAACAAGAGGTTTTCTGACTGGAGATGAGTTTCTGATTGGCACCCGGGATGACATTAAATATTACCCACGCCTTTTGTCGCTCGGCAAATAGAAACAAATACACACACAAACACACAAACAAGGACACACACATACACATACACAAACACACACACAAAGATACATACACACACACAGACACACACACACACACACACACACA
>BOPN01003580.1:32500-37500 GCA_017312705.2 Penaeus japonicus | reverse complement strand
AGACAATATTACCTCTTTTATGACTTACGAGATGAACTTACACCCTGATTCATATGTGAAATCAGAGGCTATATCAAAACGTTAACAAACAGCTCCCGTTGGTTTAGAGTGAATATGATGTATGTAACACCAATGGTCAATCGAGACTTCCTTCACGCCAAGCGACCATTGAAAGTTATTCAGTGTTTATTAAAAATGGACACAGTTAAGTATAGAAAGGCGGAGAGAGCGATAGAAAGAGAGAGGTTGGGCGGAGAGAGAGAGAGAGAGAGAGAGAGAGAGAGAGAGAGAGAGAGAGAGAGAGAGAGAGAGAGAGAGAGAGAGAGAGAGAGAGAGAGAGAGAGAGAGAGTGAGTGAGTGAGTGATTGTGTGTGTATGTATGTGTGTGTGTGTTTGTATGTGTGAGAGAGAGAGAGAGAGAGAGAGAGAAATAGAAAGAGAGAAAGAAAGAGAGAGACACACACACACAAAGAAAAACTTCGATGAACTAATTACTGAACTGATCGACTAGTGGACAGAAAACCCACACAAACTAATATATGATTATAAATACGACCGAAAAAAAACAGCAACAACAACAACAACATATTTCCAAGCAGCTCCACCCCCCAGCATTTCCAGCACTGAAAAAAAATCCAACCCAGAGATTATCCACAGCACAGCATCACGCAAGCAATCACCAAACCCTAAAGAAACAGCCTCCTGCAAGCACCATCGCAAGTGCATTCCGCAAGCACTATCGGAGAGGGTGTCACCATGCCGGAATCACGGAGATAGACACAGGAAGGAAGAAATGTGAGGTAGGAAGGGATAGACGGTGATAATGATGAAGATAAGAAGGGTCATGAGGATGGCGTGATGAAGGGAAGGACTGATGGTGATGACGAGAGTGAAGGGGGAGGGGGGAGGGGGGGAGGATGGTGTAGTGAAGGGAATGGTGATGGTGCCGAAAATGTATGATGACTTTGTGAAGGGAATGGCGATGGTGACGATAATGGGATGATGACGGAGTGAAGGGAATGATGATAAGAAGGGTTATGATGATGACGTAATGGAGGGAAGTGATGACGCCATAAAGAGAAAGAAGGTGGTGATGACGAGAGGGAAGGGAGATGGTGACGAGAATGGGATGATGATGCAATGAAGGGGGGGATGGCTATGGTGTCTATAAAGGTGAAGAGGAGGAGGAGGAGGAGGAGGAGGAAGAGGAAATGGAGATAAAGAGGAATAAAAATAAGATCACGGGACAGAGGGAAAGAGGGAGAGGATGGCGATGAAGGTGAAGGGAGGAGGAAGCAAGGATGAGGAAAGAGTCAGAAAATATAAACGCATATGTAAATAAGGAGAAGAGAAAATGGGGAATAGACAGAAAAAAATGACAACATGAATAAGAAAAAAAAAGAAAAAGAAGTATATAAATGATACTGAAAGTGGAAAAGTATGAGAACTAAAAAAGAAAAGAGATAAAGAAGGATGAAAAGGGAAGAAGAAAGCATAAAGCAGCATAAAAATTGAGAATAAATGTTCAAAACTGGAAAACATGCGAAGCAGAAGAGGAAGCAGAGGAGAAGAACCTGCAGCTCCTTCGCGGATCTCATGATGACGTCACAGTTCGTGACCCAAGATCCTGCCGGTAAAGGTCAGGAGTCCAGGCAATGCTAGCGAAGTTCCGGGTGAAGGTCATGACCCCGAATGATGTGTGCGTCTCCCGTCGGCCCTGACCGTTAATATCGCGGCGCCCTCACAGCCGCTCGCGCTCCTGTGGGCCCGGGCGGAGGGCGTGACCCAGTGGCGTGCAGCGGCGTGCTTGGGCGTGAGGTCAGCGACCCGAGATCGCTCCAGCCCGCCCCCGGGAGGCGCTCCTCGGTCGCCGCAGCGCATCAGCTTCATTCAGCAGAAGTCATGCGCTCTGGGTCGCCGGCGGCGGCCGTGAGCCAGGGCCACGACCCGAGCGAGGGCAGGTAGGTCCCGGATGAGCGTCATGAGGCCTGGCGCTACCTCCGAGAGGTTGAATAATAGTCATGACCCTGCATGGCACAGCTGCATGGCATGGCAGCCCCCTTACGCTCCTCTCCCCCTCCCCCCACACCCCCGCCGCCAGCCACGTGTGACTAATGACTGTCTCTCAGAAAGAAATTGCAGTTTGAAAAAGGATTCGTAAAGGCGGCTGTAGTATCTCGCCTCGGATATCGTGACTCGCCCTGCTACTAAGATGATAGCGTTGAGGCTGGCCATGACGGGCGACGGCATACACGCTCTGACGCACACACACGCACACACACACACACACACACACACACACACACTCACACGCACACACTATTCCATACTACATGCACACTTGTACAATATCTTTATGCGCATACATTATTATCTCTCGCACACCCAGCTGTTCAGTTTTATACGCAAGCACACACACTGTGCACAAAGAGGCACGCACGCACAGAAACGGGCATGCGGATCTGAGGAGAAATCGAACAAAGACAATGCCATGCTGAGAGCCGGAACACCTGGTCGTCTCAGGTGTCATGTTGGAGAGCAAGTGCCCCGCCCACTTCTTGCGTTGGGAACAAGAAGGGGCGCTAGAGGAAGAGAAGGGCGAGGAGAGGAGAAGACGGAGGAGTATAAAGGAATGAGGAACAGAGAGGAAGAGAGCGGAAGAGAGAGTCGAAATGAATGGATAAACAAGAGAGGTAGGAGTAAGTGAAACAAAGAAGACAGTAGGAAGGAAGTGAGGAATGAGGGGAAATAGAAGTACAGCGGGGAGGAGAAGAGGGAATGACAAGGGCGAATGGGGGGAGGTATAAAAGGGGAGGGGGGAGGGGGGGAAATGCAGGGATGAAGGGAGAGGATAGAGAAACAGGGAGAAGAAGGCAAGGGCGAGAAAAGGAGACGAGGAGGTAGGAGAGGGGGGCACGAGCGAGGAGGGGAGACGGGAGTGAGCAGGGATTAGAAGAGGAGGGCGAGGAGGAGGAGCCTGGGGAGAGGGGCAGGGATGAGGAGGAGGGAAGGAGGAGACGGGATATGGGGGAGGAGGGGGGAGGGGACCGGTCACTCATGATAGGCCTGTTTCCTCGTGCGAACTGGCGGAGGTATTCCTGGAAAAGCTTGTTGCTGCTAAGTGAAGATTAGGGTTGGCATGCGGCGAGTAGCTTCCAGGCCAAGGCATTGATTGGTCTCGCGTCGAGGACGTCTTGTGATTTCAGGTGTAGATTCAGGGTTTGTGTTTGAGTGTATGCGTAGGTGCCTTTGCTTGCTTTTGTGCGGCATGGGTTCGAGTGTGAGGTTTTGTGTGTGTGTGTGTGTGTGTGTGTGTGTGTGTGTGTGTGTGTGTGTGTGTGTGTGTGTGTGTGTGTGTGTGTGTGTGTGTGTGTGTGTGTGTGTGTGTGTGTGTGAGTGTGTGTGAGTGTGTGTGTGTGTGTGTGTGTGTGTGTGTGTGTATAAAATGTACACTCATATATATATATATATATATATATATATATATATATATATATATATATATATATATATATTATGTGTGTGATTGTGTGTATGTGTGTGTGCCTGTGTGTGTGTTGGTGTGTGAGTGTGTGCGTTCGTGCTTGCGTGCATGAACAGCACAGTGCTCATTGTAATATACCAAGGCCATATTCTACATCTGGGGTCTCTTCGTCATTCAAGAAGGTCGTCGCCATGCAAAGGCCTCCCACATACCTCATGACTATTCCCGACAGCATTTGTCCCCTCTGGAATGTCGAGCCCCTCGTGTCGCAGGCTGATGGTGGTGCTCAGCCATTTCATGAACTAGTCATTGGAGATTTCGCATCAGCAGTTAGACTCGAAATTGCTGTGTTTTGCTGTTTGCTGAACATCTTCGGAAGCCAGAGGTTGCACAGGTGTATTACTATCATTCGCCGGGGCGCTTGCTGCCGGCTGGGCGACAGAGGAAGTATCAGCAATGGTAAGAATATGACGAAAATACAAATTCATCTTATGGACATTTTTTGAAGTCCGGACTTGTGGACGATTAAACCAGTGGAAACCTGATTCAGAAAATAAAATGTAAGTCATTTCAAATTTGAGATTTTTTTTTTTTTTTTTTTTGAGCCCATATCAGGCGAAAAAAATAGCTCTGACTTTTGGGCATTTCTAGTCATATAAGTACTCTGTCACACCACATGAAGAAGTTTCCGGTCACTTCTATCCCGGCATTCATCCAGCAGAACACCAAGGAATGCAGAAAGTTGCAAGAAAACCATCATTTCCACTTTCTAGCCGAGCGATTCCGGTATGACGATTGCAGCTGGTTATTTTCCATCGGCCATCTGTACGACGTGTCATTGCTGTCATAAAATGTATATAGCCCCAAAGCCCATGAGAGATCATTCGGTGTCATGGCAAAAATGGAGACAGCTGATACTGCTTCGTCAGTTGTTTGCTTTTTATTAACGTTGGGGAATTCTGGCTGATGTTTCACTTCGCACGAAGGGATACCGAAGGAGCGGGGAAGGTGAAGGAAAAGGAAAATGAGAGATTAGAGTGAATGGAAGAGAAAGAGGAAGAGGAAGCTGTCATTAGGGTAGACTACTCAAGCGGTGATGCATTGATTTTGTTTTCATTAAATGCCTCATACAGAAAATTTATCTAGTGTTTCTGTCTCTCATTATCATATGTAGTAACACTTTATCGCCAGAAACAATTTGCGATTTTTATGCTAGTTTTACTCGTAATGTTATACTATTAAGGCAATATCAACAACTACGACAAATTTGGTATATGTACACACACACACACACACACACACACACACACACACACACACACACACACAAACACACACACACACACAAACACACACACACACACAAACACACACACACACATATATATCAAATCCCAGGAGATCGTGTTTTAGCGACGAACCTCAACCAAGATCTCTTGAATCGGATGCCCAACGACCTTTACCAATGGTTTCTTACTTCACGAAGTCCCTCGGAGCAATTACTTGGCAATCTGGC
>BOPN01003580.1:17500-22500 GCA_017312705.2 Penaeus japonicus | reverse complement strand
TAGGAAGGTAGGGTAGGTAAGGTTAGGTAAGGTTAGGTAGGTAGGGTAGGTAAGGTTAGGTAAGGTTATGTAAAGTTAGATAGGTAAGTAGGTAGGTAGGTAGGTAGGTAGGTAAGGTTAGGTAATGTTAGGTAGGGTAGGTAAGGTTATGTAAAGTTTGATAGGTAGGTAGGTAGGTAGGTAAGGTTAGGTAAGGTTAGGTAGGTAGGGTAAGCAAGGTTAGGTAATGTTAGGTAAGGTTAGGTAGGTAAGTAGGTAGGTAAGAGTATAGATAGGTAGGTAGGTAAGTACCTAGGTAAGTAGAAATGTAGGTCGGTAATAAAGTAGGTAGGCAAGGGTATAGGTAGGTAGGTAAGGACGTAGGTAAGTAGAAAAGTAGAAATACAGGTCGGTAAGAAAGTAGGAAGGTAGGTAGGTAGGTAGAAATGTAAGTTAGTAAGAAGGTAGGTAGGTAAGTAAAACAGGTAGGTAGGTGCGCTTGTATTGGAAGAGGGACAAAAACTCTAGCAAAACATCGGCAAATATAACTGGAAAAGAAACAACATCAACAACAAAAATGAACACTCATAACATTAGTGAGTATTACTAGTGACAATAATAATAGTATTGGTAATGATGATAATAGTTTGGATAATCATAGAATATGGATAATCATAAAACATAAAATCATAAAAAATAATGATAATTACACTAATGATAATTATCATAGCAATAATGATAACAACAACAACATCAATCATAATGATAGCAATGGTAATAGAATTTATAATAATCATAATATCGATGATAATGATTATAATGGTAATAATAATATCAACGCTAATAATCATTACTATATGATACTGATGATGATGAGAAAAGAATGGTAATAATGATAATAATAATGATAATGATAATAAGAGTGATAACACTGATGATAATGATAATAATGATAATAGTAATAATAATGATAATAACAACAATAATAATGATAATAACAACAATAAGAATGATTATGATAACGATTATTATGATAAAATGATAATAATGATAATAACAATAAGGATGATAGAATAATGACAATAACAACAATGATAACTATAATGATAATAATAATAATGATGATAATGATAATAATTATAACAACGATAATAATAATAATGATAATTATGATGATGATGATGATGATAATAATAATAATAATAATAATAATAATAATAATAATAATAATAGTAATGATAATAATAATAATAATAATGATAATAATAATAATAATAATAATAATAATAATAAAAATCATAATGCTGATGATAAATATAAAAAATAATAATAATGATAATGATAATAAAAAAATGATAATGATAACAATAATAATAGCAATGATAATAATGATAATAATTACAATAAACACCAACAGTGATGGTGATATGATGGTGAAGATGATGATGATGACTCTTATTTTCCTTCTTATCATCATCGCCATCATTATCACTTTTTATCTTCATTATCATATGATATCCTGGGAGTCCATGTGGAAGGTGGAGGAAGTGAAGAATGTGGAAGAGCTGTAAGATCTTGTGATTGCTCAGACGTCGATGCAAAACGGGTGGAAGAGGACGAAGAATAGGTGGAGTGGTGGAGCGGGGGTGGAGGACAAGGTGGAGGTGGAGTAGGAGGAGGAGGAGGGGGAGGAGGCCCTGGCGGACGAGTTCCTAGGTAGAGCAACTCGGGACACACACCTGCCGCGCCCGCCCTCCGGGTATCCGGACACTGACAGGTGTTACTCGGCCGTGTGCGGAGCTTGGGGGTGGAGGGAGGAAGGGGGGGAGGAGTGGAGGCACGGGCGGGAGTATGAGGGGGGGGGGGTGGAGTGGAGGCACGGGCGGGAGTATGAGGGGGGGGAGTGGAGGCACGGGCGGGAGTATGAGAGGGGGGGGGGAGAGGGGGAAAGGACGAGGGAGCGGGGCATGGTAAGACAGGGAGGATAATCATGACGGTAATGTCGCGGGAAAGGGAGGGGAAATAGGGTAAAAATAGGGGAGATGAAACAAACAAACAAACAAAAACAAAAAATAATAGGCATTGGCACTCGTCGAGGAATAAATGATTATTAGAGGCAGCGACGTAAGAGAGATGAGAAGGAGGAGCATTTTTCCCCGACCAGCTGATGGGAGAGATATGTGAATGAGACTGGTGGGGAGGGACACAGGTCATGCATGACACCTGAAAAACATGCATGGTCGGCAATGGAACAAGTGTACGGCGGAAAGAGGAACGGACAGCCATGCATACGGGAAGAGACGTATACATGGAAGGTGTGAATACTTATATAAAATTGCGGTGATAGGACAAGTAATTTTCATTGTTGAGTAGTAATAACTGAAAGGGATAGAGAAGAAAGGTATAAGGGAATATGATGGGCATGAGGAGGAGTGTAGAAAATTATGTAAAAGACACATTTTAGATGGAGAAACTACCATGAAAAAGAAAGGTCACTGCGAGGAGATGGGCAAGGGTCATGCATAAGAACTGCATGCCCCAAAGTAGGGCCTGTGCACGGGTGAGGGGGCGCGGGGAGGAGGCACGTGAGGGGCAAGACGAGCCGGTACTGGGGAAGTAAGCGCAATGTGAGCGAGAGAGCGTGTGCATGAGGCAAGGAGAAGTGTAAGGTTTGTGCATGGGGAAGGACAGGGGCATTGCATGAAAGAGAGGGTCAGGGGCCGTGCATGATGGGGTAGGTGTATGACCGTGGGAGGAATGCCGGGAAGTTACCTCACAGCTGGCACGTAGCCAACTGCGTAAGAGCGGCACCGACCTTTTACCAGCCTCAGACCTGCCTGCATGGCTCGTCCGTGGCCACGTGTGACCTCACTCGCGCCCTCCGTGGCCTTCGACGGGAAGGAGGAATGACAGAAGGTCGCGAGGGCACACGAGTGAGGGTTGTAGAGGGCCCCGTGGAAGCAGGCGAAGCCCTACGGTTGTAGGTTCGACGGAAAGTGAAGAGGCTCGGCCCGCGCGGAGGAAATCTGGGTTGTGCACTTGGCCTGAAAGCACTAAACGAGGACCCGGGGCGGAAAGGGGCCGGAGTGCATACGGGGGACTTCAAGGAGAGGCATAGATCCCCGTCACTCCATAACGAACAAATAGCAATATGCCTGATGACGTATCAGGCTGTGCCTTGCACGTGCTATCTGGGGACAGAGGTTGGTGAAGGGTAGTGTTGGAGGGAGGGCCACAGCCAGCTGGCACTATGCCATCACCATAGAGGTCAAAATCTAGTACATAGGACTGTAATTCAGGCATGTAGTTGACATTATAATGTGGAAAAGGCATGAGGTACAGAAGACCACGGAGCTCCGGAAGGTGGTAATATGAACCCCGGTGACGTGGCAGACCGGGTTCTGCACGTGGCATCTAGGGGCCGCGCTGAGTGTGGGGAGGGGTCACAGCCAGCTGGCACCGTGCCATCCCCGAAGGGTCACAACCTACGACGTATGACGCTCCTTCTGCACAAACCCACGCACGCACGCACGCAATCACGTAGGACGAGAGGAAAGGAGAGGAGGCCACGCATGGTACGTGAGGCTAAATGCGACAGAACCAATCATCATCACCCGTCACGACTCGCCATGCGCCACGAAACTCTACGGCGTCGTCACTCCACCGTTGAGCCGGTCAGTCACCATCCGTCTTTATGCCGGACGCTCACCATCCATGACCGTGCCATGAACCTTGGTATTGCAAGCTTTGTCAGCGCGCAAGCATCCAGGCCTTTGTTATAGGAAGGTGTGCGCGCCCAGTGACTGAACAAGTAAACTATTTATCCAAGCATCTCAGGGCCGGGACTGGGTTTTCGGACTGCCGTTACTTTCGCGGCTCCTCATGGCAGCCCGAAACACGTCCCTCCCCCCCCCCTCCCCCCACCCTCGACAGAAACACCGGCCACAGCTCCCGAGGCCAAAGAGCGGCTCTGCGCGAAGGATTTGGGGAAGAAAAGTAGAGATGGAGAGGCCCTGGGAGCGGAGAGAGCGACGAACCGGAAAAAAGAGAGGCTAAAACTTTAAGAATAAAAAAAAACAAAAAAAAACCGAGGTACCTGCGACAAGATTCCGTGGCTCGACTAACTGGATCCTCACACATAATAGCCCGGGACTATCCATCATGGTAGGAAAAACGAATCTTCCGTGTCAAGGGTAATTTGCATTCTTCTGCAACCAAAGCAAGCCTCACGAGTATCATGTCTGAGGTCACGTGGGTTATCTCGAAGGAAAATTCTGATTCCTGCCTCGGACAAGGAAAAGGCCGCCGAACCGTCCGTGGTTTCCTTCTTCACTTTTCCTCCAGACGTCCTGCCGGTCGCTCCCCACGGCATGCATCGCGCATTCGGCCAGCTCTCTCGCCACTTTCCTCCTCTCAACAATCACCTTCTGCCACCTGTTCGCATCGCCATCACGTCTGCTCACAGAACTTGTTTTGCATAAATGTATTAATCACCTGCTCGACTCCTATCTGCTTCCACTTTCCTCGCTTGGACTAGTTACTTTGTTAACTGTCCGACCTAATTCCCTGTTTGCTGCTCGACCTTCTCCCATAACCGGGATAAAAACAAATTTTACTTAAAAAAAAAAAAAAAAAAAAATCACGGCATGTTTCCCATTACCTAATTAACCCACTTCCTCACTGATTATTCAACTCTTTCCCAATTAATTAACACAAGTGACTTTTCATGCTGGCATTCGACACTGCGCTTGAACATGAAGTCGCTGGTGAGAAGTGAGGGCGAAATGTCATCATGAGAGACACTATGGAATGGGCGGCCGCTGAGCAAATGTGGAATGCACTGGGAGAGGGAGAGGGAGAGAAAGGGAGAGGGTGAGGGACAGGGTCAAGGAGAGGGAAAGGGGGAGAGAGAAAGATAGAGATAGAGATAGATAGATAGATAGAGATAGATAGATAGATAGAGATAGATAGACAGAGAGGGAGAGAGAGACAAAGAGATAGATAGATAGAGAGAGAGAGAG
>BOPN01003579.1:137846-140346 GCA_017312705.2 Penaeus japonicus | reverse complement strand
ATCCATTTGACCACTAAACAAGAGAAGCACATTCATCGCCGCTGCCAAATACGATTGTCTGCTCTACTACTACTGACACGCATAACTAACTTAGTCATTAAAGCACATTAACTTCCCGCGCTGTGTTCGCTAGCATTATATAAATAAAGTGATGTTAAATGCAACCGACTCAATCTTCTTTGAAATAGATTACCGTTAGCTATATCCACTGCCACCGAGCACTCGTTACTGATTGAATCCGATGCCCTCGCAGTTCATACCATGAAACTGATTATTAATATGCATAAACCAATAACAGTATTATCAGTCACCACCATGATTTGATTTTCATTTCTGTATACATTTTTTTTTTTTCTACAATTCTAAACCTACTTGGCGTCCGTCCTCTCGCATCGTCTCGTAACTAATCGAACTTCAAACTAGCTTTCCTGTTTACGAGACTCGCTTGCTTGCTTGCTTGCTTACTTCCTCTAGTAACTACACATGACTTCTCTGACGTACTTCCCACACCGCACGAGCACCATCACGGCCACTGACAAACGTTAAAGCAGTCGGCTTTCAGTTTTATACGAGACTTTTTTTTTTTACTTTGACGAGTTTATTGAGGGATTACTCACATCTCAAAAGAAGGTTGTAACATAGCTTATCCTCACCCCAATCTTAGTCCCTCTTTGGGCTCGAGGATGCCGCCTCAGGGAGAGGAAATATTCTTCATTCCCATTCACGTACAAGGCGGAGCGTGAGGAGGTCCTCCTCACCCAATCCTATCCAAAATTAATAAACAAAAAACAAATAAATACTTAATACAGAAAACAACATGAAAACGAACAGATAAATAAACAAACAAATCCACACAAAGCATTCCACTTGATTCCACGTGCTGACCGCTTAATTAATGAAGGAACTATTCCACGGGAATCGCATTTATAAACGCCGATGATGTGCAGAGGACGCCGCACGTTCCAAAGAAATAAAGAGCTAATGCACACACTTGGGAGTAGTCACCGTGGGGGAATTTTATGTCCTGGTGTGACTTCTGGTGCGATCCCAGCACGGTCTTAAGGTCCGTGGTAATAAAATTTCCCTCCGGTCAACGACCCGACACTCGTATCCTAAACTAGTCAAACAGATTTAGGCCTAACCTACCACATTCTATTCTCCCCTAATTAACGTAACTACATGCAGGCTGATATAATACAGCTTTAGGCCTGGCCTGTCATATCTACTACTTTATGTCCACCCTTTCTTATGTCCTGGTTTGCCTTTTTCTTCTTCCTCTTTTTTTTTTTAAATCTAATTTCCATACTTACTCTTCCACTTTCCACCCTCCTGTCACTACCTTCCCCTTTCTTATCCATCTCATCGTTTTTTTTTTTTTTTTTTCGTTTTTTGTTTTCATTTTTCCTCTTTCCGTCTTCTGCCTTCAACTGTTTTCCAAATCCTTCCCTCATTTCCTTCTTTCCCGGTCTCCTCCATAACCTCTCTTCCTCTTCGTACTCCCTCCTCTTTTCTTCCTTTCCGTGCCACGTCTCTCTTTCTCCCCCCCTCCCTCTCTCTCTCTCTCTTTTCTCTCTCTCACTCCCACTCCCACTCTCACTCTCACTCTCACTCTCCCCGCACTGCCGCTGCCTGCACCCCACCAAAGTAATGAAATGCATTACCCTTTTACATGGTTGCAGGGGGAAGTTGAGCGGGGAGGTGAGGGTGGGGGGAAGGGGGAAGGGGAAGGCTTGCTCATATTTATTGTGCTTTATTGTGCACGCGATTAACCCAAATGGTGATGCAGCCAGTGACCTTTATGAGCCGGGGAAAATCAACATAGGACAGCCAACATAGGACCTCCTCACGCTTTGCCTTGCAACAGTATGAGGCTGAACTAAGCTTGTAAGGTTTTGATGAGCTTGTGACGATAAGATATGATGATAATGGTAGTGTAGATGCATTAGAAAGTGAGAAAGTGTGTGTGTATGTGTGTGTATGTGTGTGTGTGTGTGTGTGTGTGTGTGTGTGTGTGTGTGTGTGTGTGTGTGTGTGTGTGTGTGTGTGTGTGTGTGTGTGTGTGTGTGAGAGAGAGAGAGAGAGAGAGAGAGAGAGAGAGAGAGAGAGAGAGAGAGAGAGAGAGAGAGAGAGAGAGAGAGAGAGAGAGAGAGAGACAAAGAGAGAGGGGGGAGAGGCTTCCCCCCTTTTCACCCCCCCCACCCTCCCTCTCCCTTCCCTCCAGCCCAACACTTTACCTTCCTCCACCACGGCTCACCCAGCGGCCGGCGGCACTGTAGCACACAGAGTTAAATTATTGTATTATCGCTAAACTGCCTAATCCCCACCATCAGTGTCAGCTTTGGCCTAATTGAATTCGCTCTGGTTCCTAAAAGTAGGGTCTGGCCCTGTTTTGGAAGCCGCATAAAAATACATGCACCCTATTGAACCTGCAGTGGTAGGCGCATACCAATATTGCATGGAGGAGCAACGGAACGTGTACAAGCATTATACATTCTTACAC
>BOPN01003579.1:117846-125346 GCA_017312705.2 Penaeus japonicus | reverse complement strand
CCAATTTCCAAGCACACTTTCCCCCCACCATATCCCTACCACCCACTCTCCCACGCCCACCTCCTACCCTTCTTTATCGTTAATCATTATCAACTCATTCACTGACCTTCTACCCTCCTCGTCGCCCACTTCCTCCGCGCCTATCGACCCTCCACCGTTACCACTCACTCCTTCGTTCCCTCTTTCCTTGCCCTGTCGTTATTCTCTCTCTTCCCATCGCTCCCCTGCAGTCACCTCTCTCTTAACACTATATCCATCACCCTATCTCTCTCACACTGACCTCCCCCCTACCCTTAGCCCCCCCCCCCACCACCACCACCACCCCTCGCCTGGCCTGACATTTCCACCGGATACTTTCACTTGACACCTGACCGTATCTATAACACACAGGCACAAAACAACAAAACAATCACCCAACTCCTAACCCCCTTTGTCGAGAACGAATCAAATACAAAAGGGTTCTATATATTTCCAGGTGGCACCGTTCCATCGCTCCACCAAACACCTCGACCTGTCAACAGATCCTGCTGGACTGTGACATCATCAGCCGATGCTTCTGCCATAACAACGCATCGCATCGACTCTCGCTCAGATTGCGCGAAAATACTTGCATTCGTAATGTACAATACGAGTTACGTCTTAATATAACGAAATTAGATACATAAAATGGGTTAAACATAATAATAAATCACAATTGGCAATGAAGCAAACGAACAAAGAATGCTTGAATGCAATCCCACTGCAACTATAACGATGTGCAAGATATGAGTAAGCCACATCACACGCGAGACAGGGTACTCACGCCTGCAATCACCTCATAATCACCCTTTCGTGAGTATCAAGTCCCCAGACATGAAATATTCATGCGCCTGACCTCATCCCAACTCCGACCCAGGTTGGACTCGAACGAACGAACGAACGAACGGCAGTCAGCCTTCCTCTCCAGCTGGCCTTCCGCATAGGGTCTGATTTCCCTTCCCGTCTCTCTCCGTTTCCCTCTCATCGTCCTCTTTTCTTTTCCCTTCTCTTTTGCGGCTCCACGTCTTATTTTTTTTTTCTTTCTTTTTTTTCATTATCCCTTTTTCCCCTACTTTTTCTTACCAGACCCCCTTTATCTTCCTTCCTCTTCCTATCCCCGCATCCTCCACCTTCCTCCTTCCCCTTTTCTCCCTAAAATTCCCTCAAATCCCCGTTTCATCCACCCCTTTTATCCTGATTCCTTTGAATTTATCTACTTCAAATACTTCCTCCCTATTTAAATCCGTATCGCAAAAATCGCCTCTTTCTTTTCTGACAAACTATTTACCTTCAGCGGTCTCTCTTCCTCTTCCTCATTTCTACATCCTTTGCATCCGCAGCTCCCCTTCTCTATTTCTCTTACTTCCCCTTTCTCTCCTTGTACATCATCATCAATCAACCCTACCTCTTTTTCCATCCTCACCCGACTTGTTACTCCTTTCTTCTTCCTTCCCGTAACCTTTCTCTAACCTCTATTTCCATCCTCTCCCTCCATCTCCCGCCCTTGTCCTCCTCCCCCTCCTCCACTTCTCATCCTTATCCCCCCCCCCCTGTCTCCCTCCTTCCTGGCGGGCGCCCCTTCCCCACGTGCGAGCCACCCCGGAGAAATCAAATAGAGCCCCTTCCATTGTCTCCCGGCCCTTCATATCACACTTGCATTCTGCTGCTTAATGTTTGACGCTGGCAGCTTGATATGCAAATTTCCCTCAACAATCGCTCTTTCTCCCCCCCTCCTGCTGCGAACAGAGGGAGGGAGGGAGGGAGGGAGGGAGGGAGGGAGGGAGGGAGGACGGGAGGGAGGGCGTTAAGGACGGAATTAGGGAGTGAATATGTGATTGATTGAGTGAGTGAGTAAGTGGATAAGTGAGTGAGTGAGTGAGTGAGTGAGTGCGTGCATAACCGAGTGAGTGAGGGATAGAGATGGAGAGAGAGACAGAGAGAGAGAGAGAGAGAGAGAGAGAGAGAGAGAGAGAGAGAGAGAGAGAGAGAGAGAGAGAGAGAGAGAGAGAGAGAGAGAGAGAGCGTCGGGTCCCGGAAGGTGAGCCCTCACAAGAATAAAGTAAACGGCGGGCTTAAGGTGGAAAGAACACAGTCGACGTGTCTGGATCCCTTTATTTTCTTAACCCGCACAGAAATTATTTGGAGTAAGGGGCTGCTGCCCCTCCGAAGAGCGAGGTGATCCTCCCAGGTTCCCCGCCAGGAGTCTCCCTATTACACTAAAACGTTAGTCTTACAATATCTATAAATCGCGAATCTGACATTGTGACAATACTAGCGAAAGGGAAAATATAACATAACACGGACATGTCTCCCATGGCAGGAAGCAATGAATAGACAGCTAAGTCGACCAGCGAACAAGCGCATGTGCATTATAAATGTGTGATAAGAGATGTATGACATGTAAGATAGTATGAATTATATAAAGGAATACATTATCAGGAACTGTTTATATCATAATAATTTTCAATGAAAATAATAATGACTGCAATAGAACATTTCAATAACAATAGCAAAAACGAGGCTATACTTCCAATGGATATAAATCAGTCACACTGGGGAAAGGAAGGAGGGAGGTGAATAACGATAGGGAGAGGGAGGAGGAGGAGGATGGGGTAGGAGGAAGGTGTGTGTAAAAGAGAGAGGGAGGGGGGGGGCAAGAAAGAGAAAGCGAAAGAGAAAAGAAAGAAAGAGAATTAGATCTACCTTACTTATGATGTCTTCCTACCTCCACCCATCCCAATCAAAACTTTCCTTTTCTCCCCCACTCCTTCCATTTCTTCCTTCTCCCTTCATCATCCGCGTTATCCCCCTTACTTTCTATCTAATCGTGTACTTGTCGCCTCGCACCACTTACCATAAATATGTGCCTACTTCTTTGCTTTTTCCAAATTTCCCCTAATTTTCATTCATTATATTTTTCACTCCCTCGCCCATCGTTATTATTATCATCAATATCGTTATCATTGATATCATTCTTCCTCTATTGCTTCTCCTTCTTCATATCATCATTATTATTATTATTATTATTATTATTATTATTATCATTATTATTATTAATTTTCCTTATCCTCCGCCTCCTCCACCTCTCATCCTTATCCTCTCTCTCCCTCCTTCCCAGCGCCCCTTTCCCCCTCCTCTTCCTCTTCCTCCCCTCCTCCCCTTCCCCTCCTCCGTTCGTTATCCCTGCCACGTGCCTCCTTCCTTTTCACTGACGTCCCATGTTGCTTATCTCGAGGCGCACTAATCCTCGCGAGCCTTCCGTTCTCAGGCCGAGTTTAGCGCTCATTCATTCAATGCCCACGCCCTCGATCTATAAAACCCATGTCGTCGTCTGTCTGTCTATCTGTTTATCTGTCTGCTTGTCTGTCTATGTCTCTTTGCTTCTTTTCTCCTTCTCTTTCACCTTTCCTCGTTATAAACCAGAAACCAGAACACCCTGATTATTGCAACGACGGCCTAGCGTTACCCCCCCCCCCCTCTCCCATAACAGTTTAAAATTTCCAGTCCCTGTTTTCCGGTCTTTCATTTTCTTGCTCTCCCCGTGTCACAGCCGCCCCTGCCCCTCCCCCTCCCCACGCGAATGCACGAACACACGCCCATACCGCGAGCGACGCCCACCGAACGGCCAATCATTCGAACCACATATTGGCCGACTCTCCCGTGGGACGCGTTTCACTCCGCCTTCCACGCCCACAGACCAATACAACCGCCACGGCCCATTCACCTATTGCGGGACCGCACCATTAACGAACTTTCTTATCAAACCAGTGCAATCAACGCCAAGCTAAACACAGTCTCGCAGGCTTCCTAAACATTGCACATTGCACACACTCTTCCCACAAAATTTAGTCATACACATCATAAATCCTCCCAGCTTAATTCTTCTCGCTGTTCAACCAAGAACAAACAACCTCAGAGTATGTGGATAAAAAAAAAAGACGTCGTCGTCATCACGACAACAAACACGTTTCCGTCTCCACCATCGCCGTCTCCTCCCTCCATCAGCGTCACGTGACCATCACCCGGGCGACTTCCAGCAGAACAGAAGCATCACAGCCTAAAAAAAAGTAAGTCTCGCATCGCCCACACACACACACACACACACACACACACACACACACACACACACACACACACACACACACACACACACACACACACACACACACACACACACCTATCTGCAACGATCACGGCGTGAGAGTCAACAAGACTGTTACTCATGCGCAATATAAAGAGTAGAGTGGGGAGGGAAGGAGGGAGATGGATTGGAGAGTAAGAGGGGGAGGAGAGAGAGGGAGAGGGAAAATGGGAAGGAGTGGGGGAGGGAGGGAGGGAGGGAGGGAAGGAGTGGGGGAGGGAGGGAGGGAGGGAGAGAAAGAGAGAGAGAGAGAGAAGGAGAGAGAAGGAGAGAGAAGGAGGGAGGGAGGGAGAGAGAGAGGGAGAGGGAGAGAGGAGAGAGAGAGAGGGGGAGAGGGTGAGAGAGAGAGAGAGAGAGAGAGAGAGAGAGAGAGAGAGAGAGAGAGAGAGAGAGAGAGAGAGAGAGAGAGAGAGAGAGAGAGAGAGAGAGAGAGAGAGAGAGAAAGAGGGCGATGGAGAGGGAAATGGAAAGGGGAGAGAGAGAGAGGGGGGGGGGAGGGAAATGGGAATGGGAGAGGAGGGAGGGTGGGAGCGGGAGAGATGAAGGGTGAGTGAGAAAGAAAAGGGGAGATGGGAAAGGGAAGGGAGGGAAGGATGGTGATGATAGAGGGTTGTGAAGGAGGGAGGTGATAGAGGGAGAGAGGGAGGGGGGAAGTGATAGAGGGAGAGAGGGAGGGGGGGAAGTGATAGAGGGAGAGAGGGAGGGGGGAAGTGATAGAGGGAGAGAGGGAGGGGGACAGATAGGAGATAAAAAGAGGGGAGAGAGGAAGGGAGGAAAGGGGGAGAGAGGGGGGGATAGATAGGAGAGAGAGAAATAGGGGAGAGAGGGAGGGAGAGGGGAGGGGGGGCAGGAAGAGGAGGAGGAGGAGGAGGAGGAGAAGGAGAGAGAGAGAGAAAGAAGAAAGAACGAACAAGATGGAGAAAAACGGGAAAACCCCAAGCCAGACATCATGTCCTCTCTATATATAAATAACACGCCAGAGAAACATCTATATATTTCTTATCTGATTCCGATATTCGCCCTGCTATATGTTGCTACAATACGGCCGTGCGGGGACAGCTGGATCGAAAAGCGGATCGAAAAGCAGCGAAGTAATGATGTGAGAGAGAGAGAGAGAGAGAGAGAGAGAGAGAGAGAGAGAGAGAGAGAGAGAGAGAGAGAGAGAGAGAGAGAGAGAGAGAGAGAGAGAGAGAGAGAGAGTGAGAAAGTGAGAAAGAGAGAGACAGAAAGTGACAATGGCAGTGACAGTGACAGCAACTGAGAGTGAGAGTTCCAGAAAGTGAGAGTGCGTGAATACGAGTAAGTGAAAGTGAGAGCATGAAAATGAAAATGAAAATGAGAAGGATAATGAGAGTGAGAGTTATAGAGGAAAAGAGAGAGAGAGAGAGAGAAGAAACATGAAACAAATTTGGGGGAGTAGATAACCCTAATAAGAAGCAACACAAGCGATTAAAACTGTCAAGACAAGGAAGTAAAAACGGAAAGAGGAACTTTAAAAAAAGGAGGGGGGGGGTAAGGGCAATGAGCAAGGGGAAAAGCATGCAAATGCAAACGGGCAGGAAGAGAAAAGGGAGACGTTAGACGGAGGGGAAGGAAGAAGAAAGCAGAAGAACGGAACACAAGAAACGACTTCTTTTCTACTCAGATACAATACAATTGAGATACAAACTCAAGGTGGACCGCGGAAGAAAAGAGTAAAAAAAAATACAAAAAGCACCCCACAAAAACACACAGATAAGCAACTCCTTAAAAACAACACATACACTAATAGCCAATGAATAAGCAAAGCGAACAAACACACGAGGGGATGAAATGGATAACCCTGACCCCAGGGGAGAGTGAGAGGGGGAGGGGACGGGGGACGGGGGGACGGGGGGACGGAGGGCGCAGGGTGGGAGAGACAAATAGCAGCGCCTGACTCTCCCCGCTTTTCAGATGAGAAGAATAGGTGTCAGCTGGCCAGGATCCGACCCCAGCCACCCTGCATTCTATATCTTCGCCACGTCCCGCGATGTTCAACTCGCTATTGAACACTGGAAAACCCCACAGTTCCTCTCTCTCTCTCTCTCTCTCTCTCTCTCTCTCTCTCTCTCTCTCTCTCTCTCTCTCTCTCTCTCTCTCTCTCTCTCTCTCTCAGACTGACTGACCTGACCACCACGAGCACCCGAGACACCGAAACACCCGTTCGCGATCTTATTTATTCCTTGCTCGTTTCAGCTCGGCATCCCGCTCGCTCAACTGGTTACCTTTTACCACAGTATTGAGTTCTTTGCATACCTGGTTTCTAATCCCTTCCCTTACGAAAATAACCCGCGCCGCACTACCCCTGGGTACTCGGGTTCGCACCCCGGGGAAGGCAGGGGTGGGTGCTTTTTTCTCTCGTTCCCTCTTGTTTTACTAAGCGTAGAGATAAACCCGCTGTCACATTTAACTAAAGCCACTTCCTAGCGTGACCCCCCTGTCTCCTCCGTCTATAGACAAAGTTGTGCGACAAAAAGAGCTGGTTCACAGCCTTGGAATGCGCACTGGCAGCCGACATCGGAAAGCCGAAATTTTGTTTTAAACGACTTCTTCTCGATACTAAACGTTCGACAAAATTTTGCTGTAAATCTCGATTGTATTCCAGAAATTCCAATATAAGTCATTTTCCACCAATTAACCCCCTGTTAACCACTTCAACGTGCCGCGCATGCCCACCCTCAGTATCTGCCTTAATTACCAAAGAGTATCTAGTTCTGCATACGTCGTCGCCAAAACCTCTAAAACCATCTTTTCGCAGACGATACAAGCTAAGGCTTTCCTTCGCCAGAGGCACCTCCGGCATGTCCTACCAGCTGGCACACGCTGCTACTGTTTTTTTTTCATCTGCTACTTCTTCTATTTCTTTTACTCTTTTTTTCTACCTAACTACTGCAACAGCTGAACCACTAATTTTAGGCTGCTGTATACGGCGTAGCATGAGACCCCGAAACGAGGAGTCAAAAGTCAAGAGGTTTCCAGCTGGCTACTCGCGCGCCCCTCCCAGTGCTGCTGTTCCCACTCACGCCATTCGTCCTTACCACCTACCGGCGCGCGCCCTTTGTATGTCAAGAGTCACAAATGAACATTCATACATGTGTACAAAAGACTTCAAACGGAACCCTATCCTTGATATAAAGCGAGCTAGGCTATAGAATGCGAGGAAGAGCTCTCCCGCCTTTCACTCACGAAACCAGATCTGAAAATTATACATGAGTGCGTGTGTATGGTGGATGCGACTGCGAATGCGTGTGGAGGAGGGGGAAAGTGCGCGTGTGGGGTGAGGGAGGGTATAGGGGTGTGGGGGGGTACGTGTGCGAGAC
>BOPN01003579.1:110346-112846 GCA_017312705.2 Penaeus japonicus | reverse complement strand
AATAATAAATCATAATAATAACAATCATAATAATAATAATAATGATAACATCAATAACAATAAGAATAATAATCATATCAACCACAAAAAACACCAAAATAATCACTAACAACAACAACAACAGAAATAACAATAATAACTAGTAATTAAGACCAATCTATGAAGATCAATTAATAATTAAGACCAATCTATTGAGACCAATCTAATTAGTAAAGACCAATCAAATCTAATATTCTAAAAAAAAGAACACAGAAGTATGTACGGAAAAAAGCGCACAGAACACCTAACAAAAACAAACAGAAACATCCCAAAGGAAACGAAACCGTAGGAGCACAAAGGATGGCCAAGAAACCGCTCTGATTACGTCAGCCATAATCAAGTAACCACGCGTCGAAGTGCAATGCCAAGCTTCAATGCAAGGAGAAGAACGTCTCGAATCCCAAGTGAGAGAGATAGTCTAACGAAGACGACTTCAATGTATAATATAAAATCAGTATTGATCGTAATAAGAAAACAGATGAGGAGAATAATAATTATTGTAAATAAAAAAAAATAATAATAAAAAAAAAATAATCAAATGATGAAAGTGTTAGCGTTCTGTAAGCGATGATTAATTATTTGCATATGCAAGAGCCTCATACCTTGATTGAAGCTGCATATTTACATACCATTACAAGATCGCTTCAGCAATGAGCTGAGAGTGCAACAGACCCCTCCTTCCTCGTCCAGATACTGTAAAGAGGCTCGTCAGCAGAGGAGGAAAAGAAGGCGGAGGAGGAGGAGGAGGAGGAGGAGGAGGAGGAGGAGGAAGAGGAGGAGGAGGAGGAAGAGGAGGGGGAAGAGGAGGAGGAGAACGAAGAGGAGGAGTAGTTGTAGTATTTGTATCACTGTCCTTGCTTCTATCATCAACATGGTTGCCATTAATACTACTGTCTGCACCATTATAATTGTGCCTTTAACTGTAAGAAAACTACTACAACCAATTTTGCTTCAAGCAAACGCAGTTCTTAGTCCCATGTCCTAGCCTGTGCTTTGGGAAGCTGCCTATTGTTGCATGGGACAAGAACAGGAAACTCGCTTAAACTGTGCTGGATGAGATAAGACAATTAAGGCTTATGAACTTGTGATTGTGTGCGTTTTTGTGTGTGGGTCGGGGGGGGGGGGGGGGGGGGGGTAGAAGGGAATGTGTGTGCGTGTGTGTGTGTGTGTGTTTGTGTGTGTGTGTGTGTGTGTGTGTGTGTGTGTGTGTGTGTGTGTGTGTGTGTGTGTGTGTGTGTGTGTGTGCCATTGTGGGAGGATGAGGAGGGGGTGGGGGAGAGAAAGGAGGAGAAAGAGGGGTAAGAGGAGGAGGGGGAAGAGGAGGAGGAGGTGGGGGAGAGGAGGAGGAGGAGGTGGGGGAAGAGGAGGAAAATGGGGAGCACGGGGAGGGGGAGGGGGAAGGGGAGGAGGAAGGGGAAGGGGGATGGGGAGGAGAGGGAAGGGGGGGTAGGGAGGAGGGGGAAGGGGGGTGGGGAGGAAGAGAGGGAAGGGGGGTGGGGAGGAGGAAGGGGGAGGGGGAAGGGGACGGGGAAGAGGGAGGAGGGGTAGGGGAAGGGGGAGGGTAGGAGGAGGAAGAAAGTAAAGGAGAAGAGAGGAAGGAGGTTGGCTTTTCCGAGAACGTCCTCATTTCGACGAAGACGAACCGTTGAGTTTCATAACAAGACGTTGGATAATAATAAAAAAAAAATGATGATAAAAAAAAGGCTGAAGACACAGCCTCTTCTTTCAGACACACATACGCATTCACAGACGCTCGAGGACGCACCGGTAAATGCTCGGACACGCTCTGCTGTTGCGGAACATTGCGAACAGCACCCTCTTCCCTGGCAAGACTTGCCCTTTCTTTCTACGTTCTGATTTCACACTTTCCATCCTCCTTCTCGCCCATCCTATCCCCCTCCCCTCCCCTCTCTCCCTCTCCCTCTTCCTCACCTTCTCCCTGTCCCTCTCCCTCCCTTTCTCTCTACCTCTCTGTGTCCATATATATTATTATGTATACATATACACATTAATCTCCCTCCTCTTTTAAGCAGCTGAAGACCTTGAAGGAGTTTCCTACTCTGCCTCGAAATTTACCACCACACACTCGCGATATGACAAGCCGTACGTAGCCCGCTCCTCCTTCAGGTTAACACGAGGAAGTCACACAGCAGTGATAGAGCAGAGGTTGGAAGGAGCAAGGAGGATGTATCCGATCGACAATGTTTATTAAGGGGCAGACACTCACACGTACATACTTTCTGCTCTACATACGAAACAGCTGGTTCGCCTCGCAATACCTGCTGCGTAATGTCTCATGTCACGCATCTGAATTCATTAAGCAAAACATATCTCGGCCCTTTTTTCCTTTCATTCTTCCTTTCCCTATTCCCTCTCTCCCCCCTCTTCCTCTTCCTCCCCCTCCCCCTTTCTCCAACTACTACTACTACTACTACTACTACTACTACTACTACTACTACTA
>BOPN01003579.1:105346-107846 GCA_017312705.2 Penaeus japonicus | reverse complement strand
GTGTGTAATATGTTCACATGCAGTACACGAACAAATACGACAAGTCATTCTTGAGAAGATATTGAACACTTTTTTCTTATCAAAGACTATTTTACTACACTTCAAATCAACAAAAAAGTTCCTAATTAATATTTTAACCAATAAAAATGCATGGCACAGTCAACGTGACCTTGGAACCGAGTAATTTAGCCGTTGCATGACACTTTAGCATGAGGAAGGTCATGAGCACATCAAAATACTCAAAATACACACTTCTCGCCTCACGTTTTTACAAACACACTTGTTCAGTAGACTGGCATGCATGTACAATGGGAGAGTTAATAATAAATATGGTGACTAAAATAGTTGTAGTGCTACTAACAACAATAACAACGTTAATACGGAATGATAGTTACTATTGTTATCAAAATAATTATATATATCATCATAATAAGAGTAACAGTAACACCATTAACCCAATAGCCATAACAATTGCAATAACAATTACACCAACAATCATCATCATTATTCCTGCCATCATAACAAGAAGATTAATATTATCAATCAGATCAACAAAATTAATAACAACAGTTATACTCCTCCTACAAACAGCAACAATATCAACAGCAACTCTCCTTTCCTCCCTTTCCTTTCCTTTCCTCCCTTCCCTTCCCTCCTCCCTCCCCCCTCCCCCCTCCCCCCTCAGTCCCCACCTTCCCTAAGGACTCAAATCCACTTCGCACGGGACGAGCAAAGATCCATTTTTTTCCTGACTTGAACGCGGCACGAAGCTGAAACGCCTTCATCAGCTGATCAGAAGTGTGGCGACGACAGGAATTACTGCATGATTTCGAAAGGCCATTCAATGAGTAATAAATCATACCAAGTTTCCTAAATTGTGTGTGTGTGTTTAAGGAGGTGAAGGAGGGAGGGAGGGAGGGGGGGAGGGAGAGAGAGGGAGAGAGAGGGGAGGGGGAAGCAGGGGGGAGTAACCATTTTGAAAACAGTGAAGCCATAAGGCTTGACTCCATGCCTCAACACACGATTGTGGACGTAGAGTTAGTCTTGTCCTTGGTCAGCAAGCGGTGTTGGCGAGAAAGACACAACGCCCACTTACAAAACACGTTTATTCTTCCGAGATATACAAGGGTAGAGGTTTGGCAGTTTCCGTTACGAGCGTTGGGGGCTGATCTTTTTCGCAGTCCATTTTTTCCGGTAGAGAGAGAGAGAGAGAGAGAGAGAGAGCGAGAGAGCGAGAGAGAGAGAGAGCGAGAGAGAAAGAGAGAGAGAGAGAGAGAGCGAGAGAGAGAGAGAGAGAGAGAAAGAGAGAGAGAGAGAGAGAGAGAGAGAGAGAGAGAGAGAGAGAGAGAGAGAGAGAGAGAGAGAGTGCATAAACATTTCGTAACAGCAAAATGCTTAAAGTGATGCCATCCAACCAACGTATCCAACCATATTTGAACAGATGTTCATGCTACAGATGCAACTCATACCTTTAAGACTCCGTGCACGCGTCCCACAGCGGGATTTTAACGCACTGTCGCATATAAAAAATCCATAATGGGAGTTTTCCCTATTCCTTCTGACAATTAAAAGGAAATATGACACCCGTACGAATTTACACACTTCTTGCGATGCGTTACCGTATCGCGTTTACGAACAAACATCACCGTAATTCATCGGATGTCCCACTTAACACTGCACGAGGCGGTTTTGTGCGGGCGCCCAGCCAATCGACCCGAAATCCACAAGAAATACGAAGCTGGACGCCACAAAAAGAGAGAAGCGATCGACCAAATCTAAGAGTCGACCAAAAAATTCCGCCACTTTTCTCTATAAGTATTGGGAGAAAAATCGTTGAAAAAACAGAGAATACACCGAAAATAACAAATCCATGCATCGGCAGGTGCGTGGGCTTAGCTTAGAGGGCCTGGAAAGAAAAAAAGAAAAAAAAAGAAGGTGCGCGCGATATTACAAGTATAATCAACTTGATACGGAATCCATGCGACCTTGGCCTGTATAACACGCCACAGCTGTTCATTCACACATACATATGTACTCTGCATGGCTAAAATCATCATGGAATACTTACGGCTAGAACACATAGCTCACAAAACCTACCACTCTCTTTTTTTAATCTTAGGGCCATACCTTAATTATAATAAAAATAAAAAAGAAACTCAGAAATGCTACTCAACAGCAGCACCACAGCCTTGGTTTACACTGTACGTTAATCGATCTTGTGTGCCTGAGGTCGGAGGTAGGCGTGTAGGTGGAGTGTGCGGTAGCGTGTGTAGATAGTGTGTGTTGATAGTGTGTGTATACAGATAGTGTGAGTGCGAGTGAGTGTGAGAGTGAGTGTGAGTGTGAGTGTGAGTGTGAGTGTGAGTGTGAGTGTAAGTGTGAGTGTGGAGTGTGAGTGCGAGTAAGTGTGGTGTGTGTGTACAAGTGAGTGTGAAGTGTGATTGAAGTGTGATTGGAGTATGGGGTGTGCGTGCGTGTGCCCGTGTGTGTAATATGTTCA
>BOPN01003579.1:95346-97846 GCA_017312705.2 Penaeus japonicus | reverse complement strand
GCTGATAGGCCAAGAATACGGAGAGAGGGGAGAAGGGGGAGGGGAGGGGCCGAGGAGAGGGGAGAGGGGGATGGGAGAGGGGGAGGGGAGGGACCGAGAGGAGAGGGGAGAAGGAAGAGGCCGAGGGGAGAGGGGGAGGGGAAAGGAGGAGGAGAGAGGAGAGGGAGGGCGAGGGGGAGGGAGGGCGAGGGAGAGGGGAGAGGGAAGGAGAGAGGAGAGGGCGAGGGGTGGGGTGGGGGATTCGGGGACGATGAAGTGCTCTCAAGGATATGGCTATCGTAGGCCCCCCATGTGTGTGCGCGTGAGGGGTGTGTGCGCGTTTGTTGGAGGGTGTGGCACAAAAAACATTGATGGAGAGGGAGAGGGGGGGAGAGAGGGAGAGAGAGAGGGAGAGAGAGAGAGAGAGAGAGAGAGAGAGAGAGAGAGAGAGAGAGAGAGAGAGAGAGAGAGAGAGAGAGAGAGAGAGAGAGAGAGAGAGAGAGAAAGGGAGAGAGAGAGAGAGAGAGAGAGAGAGAGAGAGAGAGAGAGAGCGAGAGAGAGAGAGAGAGAGAGAGAGAGAGAGAGAGAGAGAGAGAGAGAGAGAGAGAGAGAGAGAGAGAGAGAGAGAGAGAGAGAGAGAGAGAGAGAGAGAGAGAGAGAGAGAGAGAGAGAGAGAGAGAGAGAGAGAGAAAGGGGAGAAAGAGAGAGGGAGAGACTGTTAGAGAGAGAGAGACTGTTAGAGAGAGAGCGAGAGAGAGAGAGAGAGAGAGAGAGAGAGAGAGAGAGAGAGAGAGAGAGAGAGAGAGAGAGAGAGAGAGAGAGAGAGAGAGAGAGAGAGAGAGAGAGAGAGAGAGAGAGAGAGAGAGAGAGAGAGAGAGAGAGAGAGAGAGAGAGAGAGAGCGAGAGAGAGAGGGAGAGAGAGAGAGAGAGAGAGAGAGAGAGAGAGAGAGAGAGAGAGAGAGAGAGAGAGAGAGAGAGAGAGAGAGAGAGAGAGAGAGAGAGAGAGAGAGAAAGGGGAGAAAGAGAGAGGGAGAGACTGTTAGAGAGAGAGCGAGAAAGAGAGGGGAGGAGAGAGAGAGAGAGAGAGAGAGAGAGAGAGAGAGAGAGAGAGAGAGAGAGAGAGAGAGAGAGAGAGAGAGAGAGAGAGAGAGAGAGAGAGAGAGAGAGAGAGAGAGAGAGAGAGAGAGAGAGAGAGAGAGAGAGAGAGAGAGAGAGAGAGAGAGAGAGAGAGAGAGAGAGAGAGAGAGAGAGAGAGAGAGCGGCTGTAACGACGACCTACACCTGTGATCCCAACAGCTGCGGCGCGCGGGGGAGAGTCCCTGATTGCGTCGGCGGCGGTGACGGCGCCGTCCCTCGAGTGATGAGGGAGGGCGGATGGAACGGAGTGGTGGCGGGGGGTAGATGGGGACGCGGTCGTTATACTCTCTCTCTGTATTTATACATATGTTAAATATGTAAATATATGAATATGTGTATTATATATATATATATATATATATATATATATATATATATATATATATATATATATATATATATATATATATACACACACACACACGAGTTCTATCCAATTGTCCAAGCAGAATCGTTAGCCCAAGTTGCAAAACCGCTGCAGCCAAGTCCAAAGTGCATTCCGTAAGCGACGCCACGTCCGCGAGAGGCGGCCGCGGCGTACGTGAGCGAGCGAGCAACCGATCTCGCGCCTGAGTCTCTTACGATCGCAACAGATCAAGAGCGCAGCGAGGAAAAGAACGTGATCCGCCATGAAAGGAAAAAATCTGTTTACATCTCTAATTCTGTCTCCCTTTTCACTGTTGCGTTTCATGCTTGATTTATTTCTCTTGTAGAGATCGAGGAAAATATGTATTAGGGAAGGACGACAGGGTTATGGGATTGTTTTTGCATATGGAATATGTATTTATGTATCTCTCTCTCTCTCTCTCTCTCTCTCTCTCTCTCTCTCTCTCTCTCTCTCTCTCTCTCTCTCTCTCTCTCTCTCTCTCTCTCTCTCTCTCTCCTTCACACCTTACTGTGTTGCAGCACGTGTCATTCGCTCCCCTGCAACCTTCGCGGCAAGAGCTGAACACGTCAAGAAGCACACCAAATAGTTACCGACCGACAGAAAGGAAGAGAGAGGAGCACGAGATCAAGAGACAGAGAGACAAAGAGAGGAGAGAGCCGAACCCATAGCTGGACGTCCCAGGGAGAGCACAAACGACATGACTCGACTCGACGCGCCACTGGCCGCCTCACAGCCTCGGCGTTCACACAATCGCGATCACCATATTCACGCCGGCCAACCGGTGCAGCGACGCGAGCGAACGACGTGAGCAAGCGAGGAACGGCAGGCCTGCGTCACCGCTCTTAAACCGGCACTCGGCTCATTTTATTGAGGGAATAAAACCGAAGGCCTAGATAAAGACCAGCGCACTGCCGCGTTATCGCCGAGGCATAACGTCATCCCTTTCATTACCTGCGGTTGCCTATGTCAGACATTCGTCGGCCGTCATCCCCGCGA
>BOPN01003579.1:85346-87846 GCA_017312705.2 Penaeus japonicus | reverse complement strand
TATATATATATATATATATATATATATATCTCCCTCTCTCTCTCTCTCTCTCTCTCGAAAAGCAGGACAGTTATACCTGCCCACAAGACTAAGTGCGGCGATAAGACCTAATGACCGTACAATCGCGATTTCTAAAACACCGTAAAATTTTGCCGTTAATTTGAACCCGAGAACTAACAAGGTCTGGCTCAAGGATACAAGGGAAAGGCGGGAAGAGAAGTAGGGGGACAAGCGAACGAATAGAGGGAGAGGGAGACGGAGAGGAGGAGGGAGAGAGGAAGAAAGGAAAAAAGATAGGAGGGGAGGAATGGAAAAGAAAGAATTGAAAAAAAGAAAGAAAGAAAGAGAGTAAGGAAGAAAAAGGAGGAATAGAGAATGAAAGAGAATGAAAGAGAGAGGGGGGAAGAAGGAAGGAAAGAGAAAGACAGACAGCCTGTGCGAAAGTGAGTAATATTTTGTGTATAAAGCCAGGAGGGAGAGGAGGACGGGCCAGTGATAACGTTGCGCTGCATAAATTCGCAACCAGGTCATCAGCAGCAAAAGTCCAAACACAAAAATACATACACGGTCTTGGTACTCGCCTTGTTGTTGCGACTACAAAAAATAAAGATTCTGCTCTGTTAATAAATGGAATGATTTACTTTCAATACAATCTAACTGAAAGTAAATTGTTTCAAGCCTCGACTAAAGAGACGAAAGGACAGGAAAGCTTCAAGAACACCACTGAATCTATATATACACCGCCAACTTTTAGGGATTGGTTCAAGAATGACATTGGTTAATCAATGGATATTATCTTGACTCCTACTTAATATCAGCCACAATCTAATATAAAAACAATCTGGAGCATTATGCATTCTTTTACCTCTACCCTCTCTCTCCCTCTCTCTCTCCTCCCTCTCCCTCTCTCTCTCCTCCCTCTCCCTCTCTCTCTCCTCCCTCTCCCTCTCCCTCTCCTCCCTCTCTCTCTCTCTCCCTCTCTCTCTCTCTCCCTCTCCCTCTCCCTCTCCCTCTCTCTCTCCTCCCTCTCCCTCTCTCTCTCCTCCCTCTCCCTCTCTCTCTCCTCCCTCTCCCTCTCTCTCTCTCCTCCTTCTCCCTCTCTCTCTCCACCCTCTCTCTCCTTTCCATTCCTGTCCAGTTCCTTCTCTCCCTTATTATCATACCCAAACACCCCCCCACACACACCCACACCCACCCACGCACCCACACCCACATCCACCCACCCATCCACACACACACACACCCATCGTCTCCCCTAGTTCCCCGCCCAAAACCAAGGTCAGTTCTTCCAACAAGCAAAGAAATGAACACACACACACACACACACACACACACACACACACACACACACACACACACACACACACACACACACACACGCCATCGCGCCACGTCACGCATTCCTTCCTTCATCCACTCACAGGCAGTTGAGTGGATCGCCGGTAATCACTCTCTTACCGCTATCCCCCCCCCCCCCCGATCAACTTCGCGCGAGGTCAGACTGGCTGGCGCTCACGTAACACTCCTCCCTTGAATAAAACTCGAATCACAAAAACATCGCCTGGCGTCAGCGATCCCACCGGCACATCATCGCCGTCCGACAGACTCCATGGAGGATGGCGCAACAGCAACATACTGTGCAATAAGTGTACATATTGTGCAATAAGTATACATAGGTCTGCTAAGACCTACATACATACTTCACCTACACATGGGCGGGTTGGCGAACACGTCGTCTTCACTTACCTGAAAAAGCAAAGAAAAAACAACAACATTAGTATCAAATGCAAACTGAAATAATAAATAAATCTATACACAAAATAGGTTTAGCGAGAGCGAGAGCGAGAGTGAGTGAGAGAGCGAGCGAGCGAGCGAGCGAGCGAGAGAGAGAGAGAGAGAGAGAGAGAGAGAGAGAGAGAGAGAGAGAGAGAGAGAGAGAGAGAGAGAGAGAGAGAGAGAGAGAGAGAGAGAGAGAGAGAGAGAGAGAGAGAGAGAGAGAGAGAGAGAGAGAGAGAGAGAGAGAGAGAGAGAGAGAGAGAGAGAGAGAGAGAGAGAGAGCGAGAGAGAGAGAAAGAGAGAGAGAGAGAGAGAGAGAGAGAGAGAGAGAGAGAGAGAGAGAGAGAGAGAGAGAGAGAGAGAGAGAGAGAGAGAGAGAGAGAGAGAGAGAGAGAGAGAGAGAGAGAGAGAGAGAGAGAGAGAGAGAGAGAGAGAGAGAGAGAGAGAGAGAGAGAGAGAGAGAGAGAGAGAGAGAGAGAGAGAGAGAGAGAGAGAGAGAGAGAGAGAGAGAAAGCGAGAGAGAGAGAGAGAGAGAGAGAGAGAGAGAGAGAGAGAGAGAGAGAGAGAGAGAGAGAGAGAGAGAGAGAGAGAGAGAGAGAGAGAGAGAGAGAGAGAGAGAGAGAGAGAGAGAGAGAGAGAATGCGAGAGAGAGAGAGAGAGAGAGAGAGAGAGAGAGAGAGAGAGAGAGAGAGAGAGAGAGAGAGAGAGAGAGAGAGAGAGAGAG
>BOPN01003579.1:75346-77846 GCA_017312705.2 Penaeus japonicus | reverse complement strand
TGGATGTGTTGGTATTAGTTGGGTTGGGACGTTCATGCGTGCGTGTGTGTCTGCGCGTACGCAAGGCAAGCCTGTATTTTTTTAACTGTAAGGTTAAACTTACAATATTTCTATAACCTTCTATTCATCTGGATAAGCAGAATAAACAAAGGATTATAATGACGATAATAATGATCATGATAACAATGATAACAACAATGAGAACAATAACAGCGCCAGGACCAACGACAAATAGCAAAAACATAAACAGTAACAGAATTATAACAGTAATAACAACAATAATAATAAACACAAGAAAACGGGAAGTAGCACTGGACAGCTGGCAATGGCTGGACCAACAGAAGAGGAGCATCACTGCAGATGGCAATACCTCTGCCAAGGTCGCCATGCAGAGTGCCAGCTGCGCCATGAGAGAGGGGCGCCACGTAGGGAGTGCCGGGTGCTCGCAGAGGGTGGCATTAATTGGTCTCCTGTGACACGGGATCCGACACCCTTTCTTGGCACTTATGGGCAGTTACGAGGGCCGATGCCCGAAATCTAATCTAAATTTTTAGGAAGAAAACATCTGTGTGAAGAGAAGATAAGAAGAGGAGGCTAATATATCAAGGTTCTCTCTCCTTTTGATTTTCTTAGATTAAACAGAGGAGACAAAAAGCTAGTAAACAATAAATAAAGTGGAAAAACAATAGCAGACACTATATAAACATACTTGGCACTTGGTCACAAGTGCCTACAGTCTTCATGGCCAAAATACGACACATTTAAACCCTTCATAAAAGGCAAGTCTCGCGAGCAAATTAAGACTTAAGGAGTGTAAACAGACCGGTAAACGCAGGGTTGGCATTAAAATGAGCGAGAGCACACACACACACAAACACACAGAAGTTCATGAGAAAGAGCGGCAAAAAGACGTTTACAGCAAGGATCTAAGAAGAAAAAAAATGTATAGAACGCACGCACGCACGCACACGCGCAGACACACGGGATCATAAACAGGAACACATCACAAACCAAAGAAAGGGTAAAACCGCGATCGAAGAAGAAAAAAAAAACTAACATACAAAAAACATAGAGAAGACGACCCTGTCCAACACAATAATCAGCGCCAACAAAATTAACCCAATCGACTAAAGGAAAACAACGGAGCATCATACACAAGAGAGGGCCACGTGAACACTTTCTACTGGAATGAAGACATCTTAATGAGGTAATGAGGGGCAGGGCAAGTGCTCAGGCCCGGCACATAAACCACGCCCCCTCTCCCCCTCCACACACCCTCGCCCCCCGCATCACGAACCACTACTACATCATTTATCTTTCAGCCTTCTCCAGTAATCAGCCATGTGTGTTCTCCATGCTACATAATGAATAAACATACACACACACACACACACACACACACACACACACACACACACACACACACACATATATATATATATACAACAGCAATCATAATACCAACAATAGCGCAAAACATAAAATACGAAAGTATACGGATCTCCGGTCCCCACTGTATTCGCTCACGTGGTTTCCTTTCTCTCTGTCTCGTACTGTTGTCCTCTATTATCCTCTTCGTGTTCCTGTTTAACCAAATGACAGAATCCTGTCTTACAAAATCTAAATAAAGCCGATTCTAAACAACTCGCATCGACTCTCTCCTACAGTCCGTTGTCATTTCCAAACGCTGATCCAAAAATATGCATGGGCAATATACTATACATCCTAATCTAATCCTCGACATGAGGATAACTCACACCTAGTTCTGAGGAACGAACCGAAGCCTGATCCGTGATATTGACTCGCTCAGTTAGCTCTGTGTCCTCTCTCCCCTTTCCCTCTCTCTCTCTCTCTCTCTCTCTCTCTCTCTCTCTCTCTCTCTCTCTCTCTCTCTCTCTCTCCTAACTCCCCCCCCCCCTCTCTCTCTCCCACTCAATCTCTCTCTTCCTTCCTCTGTCTCCCTCTCTCATATCTCTCTCTTCCTAGCTCTGTCTCCCTCTATCCATTCTCTCTCTCACATTCTATCCCCCTCTACCCATTCCCTCTCTCCATGTCTCCTTCCTCTGTCCTTTCTCTTTCTCCCTCCTTCTCTCCATCCCTCTCCCTATTCCCTCTCTTTATATCTCCTTCCTCTTCCCATTCCCTCTCTTCATCTCTCCTCCCCCTCCCCATTCCCTCCCTTTCCCAATTCCCCCTCTTTATATCTCATCACTCCCCCCAATTCCCTCTCGTCATATCTCCTCCCTCACCCCATTCCGTCTCTCCTTCCCTCTTTTCCCCCTTACTCTCCATTACCGCAATTACGGCCTCCTTCTTACCCCCTCACCCCCTCCATCATTCTCCCCGCTTACCGTCCGCCCTTCGGAATCTTCCCTTTTCTTCTGGCGCTTCTTTGCATTCCAACTGCTCGTACCTCTTTTCTTTCTCTTCTTCGGTAGTTCCCTCTATGAACAAAGAAACACACACATACACACACGCACACATACATACATACACACAC
>BOPN01003579.1:67846-70346 GCA_017312705.2 Penaeus japonicus | reverse complement strand
CTTCTTCTTCTTCTTCTTCTTCTTCTTCTTCTTCTTCTTCTTCTTCTTCTTCTTCTTCTTCTTCTTCTTCTTCTTCTTGTCTTCGTCTTCTTCTTTCTCTCTCCCTCTCTCTCTCTCTCTTGGACTGTGTTTCTTTTGCATACTGATAAAAACACATGAGAGAGAGAGAAAGAGAGAGAAAGAAAGAAAGAGAGAGAGAGAAAGAGAGAGAGAGAGAGAGAGAGAGAGAGAGAGAGAGAGAGAGAGAGAGAGAGAGAGAGAGAGAGAGAGAGAGAGGGGAGAGAGAGGGAGAGAGGGAGAGGGAGAGGGACAGGGAGGGAGAGAGAGAGAGAGAGAGAGAGAGAGAGAGAGAGAGAGAGAGAGAGAGAGAGAGAGAGAGAGAGAGAGAGAGAGGGGGGGGAGGGAGAGGGAGAGGGAGAGGGAGAGGGAGAGGGAGAGGTAGAGGGAGAGGGAGAGGGAGAGGGAGGGAGAGAGAGAGAGAGAGAGAGAGAGAGAGAGAGAGAGAGAGAGAGAGAGAGAGAGAGAGAGAGAGAGAGAGAGGGGGGGGGGGGGGGAGATGGAAGACTAAGAATGTGTGCGTGTGTAAGTGAAAGAGAGAAAGAGTGAATGATGTTACTCAGCACATTTCTAAAAACAAACACGTTTATTTTATTGATCATATCGACTAAAAACTTGGCCCGAAGAACTACTTGGATAAATTGTTCCATCGACCACAAACTTCGCCTTCCCCCATCCCCCCCACCCCCTTTAATCCTTTGGCAAACAAGACCATATACCAGGGACAGAAGTTAGGGAATAAAAAAAACAGAAAAAAAAACAGAAAAAAAAAGAAAATGACTGTGGTTTCAGCTTCTCCCTCCCAATCCAAAAAATAAAAAAATCCGACGCCAAGCAATGCTGGGATAAATAGATACCTCGGTACCAAACCACTAGGTGGATTCCAAGGATACCCGTCCATCGAAAACAACCTTCCCGATGGCGTCGTATGAACGGACTAGCGCCGGGCCGGGGGTCGATAGCCACGGATACAGCCGCTGCACTTAAAATGCACAGCGAGACAACGGCGGGGGATGTTGGTAATATAACCTCGCTTACCTAGATCTATTTCGGGAAATTCAAATGATAAAAAATGTTAGTAACAGCGTCCAATTATCATGCACCACATACAACGGTGAGTACTGTGGCAACGACAATCGCTTGAAAGCGTGTTATCATGATCATTACCATCGTCAGTGGTAATGGCAGTACCCAAGAGCCACTTTAGGCCCGTCTTAATGACACCGTCCACGGAAACCATGGGCGAGCCACCATCGACGGAGGGAGGGAGGATGGGAGAGAGGGAGGGAGAAAGAGAGGGAGGGAGAGAGGGAGAGAGGGAGGGAGAGAAGGAGGTATGGAGGGAAAGGGGGAGGGAGGGAGAGAGAGAGAGAGAGAGAGAGAGAGAGAGAGAGAGAGAGAGAGAGAGAGAGAGAGAGAGAGAGAGAGAGAGAGAGAGGGGGGGGGGAGATATATGCGATTCTCTTCTTCGCAAGGAGCCACAGAAAATCTTGGCAGCTGTTTACTCTCGACCTCCCCACCTATAAGCAACCTGACCAGGAGTCCCTAAAAGTAGTTGTTTTCTTACAGCGTCTCCTTGAATAGCGGGTATCGCGAACAGTAGCTTGGGCAAGGGGTACAAATTATTATTCACTATGCTAACATCATCAAAATTCACCTTCACCAACTTTGACGCCTACATATCTTTCGTATTGCCTGGGCGTGCGTAAACAGGTTTTACGACTTGCTCTTAAACTCTCCTCCTTCATGTAGACTAGGTATGCCTACCCTCACTACTTATCTATATATCTGCGCTGTCCTAGGTCCTTCTCCAAGCCTGTACTGACCATAAGCTGCAGGTTGGCAGTGCTAGTCCGTTTCGCTCGTCGCAGTCCACTGACCAGCGATGTGGCCTTCACTTCACATAGATCTGTATTATCCCTGACCACACCGATGTCCGCACTATACTTGGTCGAAATGTACATCACACTGTTCCCCACGCTGTATCTGTACTTGAACCTCCCTTGCCATTCATTGATATGCAACGGATGTGCACCATGATGCGCAGAGCAGCTCTGTCCAAGGCCAACGGAGCAAGCGAGTAGGGACACACAAGATAAACAGCGAAACTTTGAAAATGGGATACATAGAGCTCGTTATCACCCCCCCCTCCTCTCCCAACCCGACCCCTACCCACTTTCTCACCCTCTACCTACTCCCTCTCCCTCTTTCCGCCTCGGCTCACTCTGCCTTTTTCGAATACTTGTGCGCCATTTCCTCCTTCATCATCTTCCCATCATTCCTTTTCGCCTCTTCCTGTCTCACCCCCTTCGCCTACGTGCATTTCTTCCTTAATCATAAGCCAGTTATGCTTTACTATCTTGTAATTCTTCCCATCGTCTTTACTCGCACTGCATCCTCCTCCTCCTCCTCCTCCTCACTGTCCCCCTTCTTAGCATATTCA
>BOPN01003579.1:57846-62846 GCA_017312705.2 Penaeus japonicus | reverse complement strand
AGAGAGAGAGAGAGAGAGAGAGAGAGGAGAGAGAGAGAGGAGAGAGAGAGAGAGAGAGAGAGAGAGAGAGAGAGAGAGAGAGAGAGAGAGAGAGAGAGAGAGAGAGGAGAAAGAGAGAGAGAGGAGAAAGAGAGAGAGAGGAGAAAGAGAGAGAGAGGAGAACGAGAGAGAGAGGAGAACGAGAGAAAGAGAAAGAGAGAGGAGAAAGAGAGAAAGAGAAAGAGAGAGGAGAAAGAGAGAAAGAGAGAAAGAGAGAAAGAGAGAAAGAGAGAAAGAGAGAGAAAGAGAGAGAAAGAAAGAGAGAGAGAGAGAGAAAATGAGAGGAAAACATAAAGAAGGAAATGGAGGGAGAGGGAGGGCAAGCAGGTAGCGGGGAGGAAAAGGAGAGAGGGGGGGAGGGAGAGAGGAAGGGGTAAGAGATAAAGACAGAGAGAAATAGAGCGCAATTACGGGGAAAAGGCAGATGCAGAAAGAAACACCAATGTTTCTCCCTCTCTTTTCCCCGAACCTGATTAGTCAGTATCTATCGCGACTCGCTTCCTCCCCTTCCTTTATCCTCGAGCACCTCTGGCGGGGTGCCAAACACATGGCACTCTGCCCTCTGACACTGCTTCTTGGCACAGGCATTACTTTTGTTTCCCAGGCTCTAAGCTTTTCTGTATTATCTGTTGTTTGTCAAACGTTACTGACCATTACCGATTTTTTCTTATTCTTTTTTTTCCCAAAGCTCCTTCCTGCCGTACCGCACAGCCACTTTTTCCCTTAGGGTTTCGTACTACAACTATGGCCAATTGTTTTTTTGTTTTTTACCGATCGCATATTCCCTCCGGCGCCGGGGAAATAAAATGTTTACAGTCCATTAAATGTGTCACCGGTTTATTTATCCAACATCTTAGGTTCTTTCAGCTTCTGAACCCAGACTGAACTCGGATGAACTGAGTCCATCATGACAAATATAGAAAAAAAGGTATAAATAAGTATAAATAAGAATAATTTCCACAACGCATGAGATGTAATTGACGCGTTTCGGATTACTGTAGTTCTGAAGACAGAGTAATCCGAATCGCGTCAATTACATCTCATGCGTTGTGGAACTCGCATTCCTTAGATATAATGCATTGTACCAGCAGAAAAGAAGAAAAGAAGCAAAATGTGTAAAATAAATAAATAAATAAGAGAGAGAGAGAGAGAGAGAGAGAGAGAGAGAGAGAGAGAGAGAGAGAGAGAGAGAGAGAGGGAGGGAATAAAAAGAGTGAGAGAGAGACAGAGAAAGAGAAGGAGGGAGAGGGTATGGGAGAGCAAGAGATGGTGACCAACTTCGAGCCAGCTAAAAGTAACTGCAAAAATGCGGCAGAAGTATATTTACACTGCAGTCCCTTACAACTACTAAGTACCAGAGTTTGGGGATACGACTAATTCCCTCTCCTCCTCTCACCCTCTCACTCTCATTCCCTGCCCTCCCTCCTCATTCTCTCTCTCTCTCTCTCTCTCTCTCTCTCTCTCTCTCTCTCTCTCTCTCTCTCTCTCTCTCTCTCTCTCTCTTCCACCTGGGCTAAAATGCCTTGAACTACATTATTTTCATACAAAATATTACCTTAAACACGCCTGACGAAATACACACCACATTTAGAATCTGAAAATACAGCAAAGCAACTTCCTCTAATAGTGCTACAATCCCCCCCCCTCAAAAAAAAAAAAAAAAAAAGCACAACGCTAACAGAACAAGCACAATAATGGCAGCGTTAGAGCCATTAAATTAAAATTCCTACGCGTGTATGTAATAATCCTCACCGATGCATTCCAATCATGTGCAGCAGCCAAGGTAACCAAGGTAACTAACTCCCGAGTAATATTTGGGTTTTCGCGTCATTGCACTGCATTTCCGAAACGACGCGATCGCAGTTCGAAGGATTCGTGTCATCCGTCACGTGCGCCACTTTAAAGCCAGAGCCCGACGGTCGGTCTATTGAATCCAAGGCAAATATATCATCCTCTTGTTAGGATTTGCCACATAAACACACACACACACATATCTTAAAACATACATACAAACGAGGAAGCGCGCGCCTTGTTAATGCGCAATAATACATACATATATACATTGTATTTGCATGGTGCGCGTATGTGTGCTTACATATATATATATATATATCCATATACATACATATATATATATATATATATACATATATATATATATATATATATATATATATATATAGAGAGAGAGAGAGAGAGAGAGAGAGAGAGAGAGAGAGAAAGAGAGAGGGAGGGAGGGAGAGAGAGGAGGGAGAGGAGGGAGGGAGGGAGGGAGAGAGAGAGGGAGGGAGAGAGAGAGAGAGAGAGAGAGAATAGAGGGAGGGAGGGAGGGAGGGAGGGAGGGAGGAAGGGAGGGAAGGAGAGAGAGAGAGAGAGAGAGAGAGAGAGAGAGAGAGAGAGAGAGAGAGAGAGAGAGAGAGAGAGAGAGAGAGAGAGAGAGAGAGAGAGAGAGAAGCATACACATCTAAAAATTATGAAATACAAGCCACATACCCTAACAGGACCTGAAGTGCATCTGCCTTTGAGTCAAGTTTCAATGCTCTTTGTAGCCAGAGTTGTAGCAGCTGAAAGGGAGTCAAGTTTTCCTTCCAGATTCCCGAAGAGGTGTGACGCTACTAATATTTTATGTGTGTGTGTGTGTGTGTGTGTGTGTGTGTGTGTGTGTGTGTGTGTGTGTGTGTGTGTGTGTGTGTGTGTGTGTGTGTGTGTGTGTGTGTGTGTGTGTGTGTGTGTGTGTGCGTGTGTGTGTGTGTGTGTGTATACGCGCGCGGGCGGCCTCTCAGGAAAAGAGAAGGGGATGGAATGAAAGGCGAAAGAGAGGGAGGAGAGCAGCGAAGACTAAATAGAGATATCTTCAAATTAACGCCGTATTGTGAGTCACGCAATGTAGATCAGCAAGAACTGACACGAGACATGACTCACTAGCGAGGGAGGGAGCAGGAGGAAGAGGCAGGGAAGCCAGAGAAAGAGGGAGAGGGAGAGAGATGAGAGGAAGAGAAAAAAAAACGACAGAAAGAAAGAAAGAGAGAGGGGGGGAGGTAACAACCTAATCATCAGACAAAAGCGGTCTCCCTTTCATCTTCGAATCAACTCCCATGGGACCACCAATGAAACAGGTGAGGGATGTTGACGCAACAAGCACAGGCTGGAACAAAAAGGGATCACTGTTTGTCACTACAATAGTATCGATCATCTGTGTATTCCTCTCCTTCTCCCACTCCCTCTGCCCTCTTCTCTTTTCTTCTATCTCTCTTTCTCTCTCTACACCTCTCCTCTCCATTTCTCCTCCCCTCCTCTCCTCTCCTCTCTATTTTTCCTCCCTTGCTCCACTCTATTCTCCTCTCTCATACTCTCCCCTCTCTTCCTCTTCCTTTCTCCTCCCTTCTCTTCCTCTCCCCTCCTCTCCATTTCTCCTTCTCTCCTCATTCCACCTCTCCTCTCCTCCCTTTTCCTCCTCCTTTTATCTTGTCGTATTGCCTACTCTCTCCCTCCTTCTCTTCTCCCTTTCTCTTTCCCCCCTCTTCTCTTCATCCCCCTCTTTCCTTATCTCCTTGTCTCCTCTTATCCTTCCCTCCCTCCTCTTCTCCCCCTCCCCTCCCCCCATCCCCTTCTTCTTCTTATAACTCTATAGTCAGGTCCGGGCGCCGACGGTGGCTGATATTAGCATCCGCTGATACTGAGATGACCTCCGCCCGACCGCAGGTTACCAAGGTTCATTATATTCTTAAACACTTATTCAGAGATATACAGATAGATAGATAGATAGATAGAGAGAAGAGAGAAGAGATGAGAGAGAGAGAGAGAGAGAGAGAGAGAGAGAGAGAGAGAGAGAGAGAGAGAGAGAGAGAGAGAGAGAGAGAGAGAGAGAGAGAGAGAGAGGGGGGGGGGGGGGGGGTGAGTGAGTTTCAGATAAAAAGAAAGAGGGAGAGAAAGAAAGGAGCCATAGGGAAAACGCCACACTACAAGCTTTCGTCTCAAAACAATTTAAAACTTTATCCATCCTTACCACATCCCGTGCCGTTTATTGCCGCAGCCAAAGATAGTATGAGTGATCGGATTAGCCGGAACTCACTTAAGACAGAGATCACTACTGGCAATATTCCCACTTATGTGCGACAGGCAGATCGAGAGTAGAAATACAATCTGGCATAGAGTGATACTAAATTTACAACGAACTCTTTCTCTGGGATACGCAGCTGCCCTCAACTAAGCTCGCTTTTTGTTTTCTACAGATAAACACGTAAAATTCTGTGTAACATCCTCTGTACCCCATTCCCTCTTTCCCTCTCTCTCCTCTTTTCCCTCTCTCTATGTCTTTCTCTCTCCAACAAAATCAGGATAGATCAGATGGTCTATGTTGTAGATATTTGCTTAGCGTCTATCACAACTGCTATATTTTAGCGACGAAGTGTGATTTCGTTGATCTGCCTTCCTTTGCAACAACAACCTGCATACGAAAGGTTTTCTGTGATATATATCTGATTGGGAGTTAAGCCGACTCTAAAATCTGCTCTTCAGTCATGTAAAGTTCATGTTTTGCCAATGTATCCAGTTTGGACGTATGCCTTGGCGTCTTAAAAAAAATACTACAATGTGTTTTGTAAACCATTCAACTCCTGTTAACTGAATTTTCTATCCCTATCCGTCTCACCGCCCGCCTCTCTATCTGCCTGCCTATCATATTTAGGATAACACACTTATATTCTTCTCTTCTCTCTAACTTCAGAGAACTGGGCAGAAGCAGACAACCCCTATACAACCTGATAACTCGAAAGCTTCTTAACAGATAGCGATCCCCTAATAAATATTGCCCCCAATAGTTCGCATCTTCGCCAAGTAATACTCTCAGTAAGACGTATCGCACTGCACATTCCGCAAAAGAGCAGTAAAATAAACGTACCTGTCTAAGCGGGAGACACTGCATAATCCTCGGCCGCCGTTCACCTCCGCTTGAAGTACTA
>BOPN01003579.1:47846-52846 GCA_017312705.2 Penaeus japonicus | reverse complement strand
TTCTCAGCCTCAGAGTTCCTCACCTTTCTGACACACCTATCAAAAATCCAATTTAAACTGACAGTGGCAAGCAAAGTGTTCGGCTTCTGCAAGAAAGGAACTTATCACTAGACGCCTCTCGCCAAAACGACACTTTCCCAATAAAAAACATAATCCAATCTAACCAATCCCTTTTACTAGAGCCAATGTATATTTAATTAAACATACATCTTATGGAATCGTCTCTCTGTTATCTGCGTACGTGCGTAAAACAACAAATCCTGGAAAATGGGATAATGCGTATAAAAGCTGTCAAGCAATCGGGATGATAATAAAGCAAGCACAAGAAATTCAAACAAAAGGAATTATTCGCCAGTCTTAAAAAGAAAAAAAAAGGTTCGAGGAAAAAATCAGACAAAACGGGAAAATAAACAGCATGGAGGAGTGGGTGGGGGGTGGGGGGGGGGGGGGGGAATAAAGCCTCATTCATAAGAAGACCTCGTCCTTTTTGGCGGATAATAAATGATTCAAGTAACACACGACCTTCAAACCACACCTACACATGCCAAGGTCGACCTCAAGAAAATCAAGAACGAGAAGAGAGCTGCGGAGTGTAGTACGGTCAGGAAGAAGGATAAGAAAGAAAAGATCAGAAAGAGGAGAAGGGTAGGACAGAAAAGCGAGCAAGGTAAGAAATGGGAGGAGAAAGAAAGAGGAGGAGAAGAAAGACAGGTCATAGTGTCAATATTTTACTACTAGATTTTTTCTTCTTCTGAACATCATTTTTTACTTAATACATCAAAGAAAAAAAAAATCTGCAAAAATGTGGTTCTTACGTTGTCAATAAAGCGGCGGCGCTCGTTTTCTTTACGTCGATGATAACTTAATCTACAACAACAATAGTCATAATAACTGACATATTTCTCTCCAGCCAATACAAGATTCATCAAAGAAAACAAAAAGAGTAAATTAATCTAAGATCCAGGACGAAAGTAAATAAATAAATAGACTAGCAGTTATGAAAATCAGAAGGTAGTGAGAAGAAGAAATTATACTCCTTCCCCCCCAAAAAAAAAAAAAAAAAATGAAAGAATAAAAAGGTAGAATGTTCAAAGAAAATCAGCAACGTTTTAGGTTCAATATCGCTGATCCCATCGTGCAAACAAGCCCGGGACGGCAAAGGCGAAGATCAATATTGCTTACCGACATACGCAGTGGGACCAAAGGACACGGCCGAGGAGGACGAAGGAAGGGTGCGCTGGGGAAAGAAAGGGAAAGGGAAGGAGAAGGGGGGAAGGGAAAGGGAAGGGGAAAGGGAAGGGGAGAGGGAAGGGGGAAGGGAAGGAGGAGGGATGGGGGAGGGAAGGGGAAAGGGAAGGGGGAAGGGAAGGGGGAACGGGAAAGGGGAGGAAGAGAGGGGAAGTGAAGGGGAAAGGTAAGGAGAAAGGGAAGGGGGAAGAGAAGGAGAAAGGGAAGGGGAGGGGAGGGGGGGGAAGGAGGAGGAGGGAAGTGGAGGGGGAAAGGGAAGGGAAGGGGACAGGGGAGAGAAGGATTGGGATAGGGAACGAAGATAAAGGGGAGAGAGGTTGGAATGGGTAAAGGGGGTACAGGAAGAGGGTGCGAGAGTAGGAGCTAGAGTGGAACGGGCGAAATGGAGAAGAAAGACAAGGAAAGGAGAGCGGGACTGAGATGATAAAGGGAAAAGGAGAGGGGGAAAGAGAGGGAGGAGAATAGGCGGAAGGAAGAGAGAGAACGGGGATAAAAGGGGGATAGGGAGGAGGGAGCTTAGAGGTAAAGGAGGTAGGAGAAGAAAGCGGGCCAAGAGGAGAGAGAGTGAGAGATCAGGAGATGGGAGCGGGAGAGAGGTGACTGGCGATGGAGGTGGAGGAAGGAAAGGAAGACAGGCAGTTGGAGAAGGATGTTTAGGCCATAAACGAAACAGAAATGGGGATGAGAGGATAAAACAGAGCATGCTCGGTCACGTCTTGAGGAAACTGAGGTTTCCTAAGGTTACAAGCAACAAAAATGACACTATTCAAGTACTTCATCTCAAAAGATCAAAAGTACATTGAAACACACACACATACACATACACACATAAATCCGTGTATAAGGCAAACAAGCAACCCTAAACCTCATTTAAGATCAATAGGTAACTAGAAAGCACACAGAGAGCGCAGACATACACCAACGCCCATAAATCCAGTTTGAAAATACCAAAACTAACGCATTTTTTGCTCTAATAAAATAAAATCCTTTATAGATCTAATCTCTATCATTGATCTCACTGGCGACGTACCGTTTACCGGAATCCAAGGTCCGTATGCGGATCCAGTTCATCCAAAATTGACTCAATTGATTCCTAGGTCACGGCCATTTCGAAGGTCTGTGTCTTTTCGAGCAATCCAAGAAGCCAATCCATAAACACGTGCGGAGGCATAAGCTCCCCTTTCGGCGGATAAATCAATGGTGCTCATGATGCTTTTTTTATTATCATTCGCCTGCATCTTGTCTTTTGACCCAACTAGGGCGCTTATCTAACCTTATCTAAACAATATCAGCTTACCAAAACTGTTACTACAACCAATACTACTTCTACTGTCAATAAAAAAAAAAAAAAAAAAATCACAACGACAATGACAAATCACCAAAGGACAGGCGAATAAAACCCTTCTGCTCCCCAACCGCAAGGGCCAGACGCCATTTAAGCGCCCTCGCGGCAGCAAAAGGAAAGCCGTCCGAGAGAAAAACTTAATTAGGGATTGCGAAGTACTCAAGCCTCGATCGAGTGGGCCAAGGTCAAGGAGCAGCCTCGACCCGCTCAACCTCGAGGGCCTCTGATGAGTCCTCAACCACTCTCGCCCATGTCTTCATGTGAGATTAATTTTCTTCAATGCAAGCTAATGAAGAACGCTTAGCGCCTCTGCTCCGTTAATCTTACTTAAAGTAATATGCCGGGAATGGACGTGTGGTTATTACTATCATATATACTATATATTATATATATCACTCACACACAAGCACAAACACAAACACACACACACGCACATACACGCACGCTTGCACGTGTGTGTGTGTGTGTGTGTGTGTGTGTGTGTGTGTGTGTGTGTGTGTGTGTGTGTGTGTGTGTGTGTGTGTGTGTGTGTGTGTGTGTGTGTGTGTGTGTGTATGAAGCAAACAAAAAGTAAATTTAAATAGAAAATACTTCAATTTATACTGTGTGTGTATATATATATATATATATATATATATATATATATATATATATATATATATATATATATATATATATAATATAATATATATACACACATACATGCTAATGGTGATAAAGATGATGATGATGATAAAATAATAGTGCTGCTGCTGGTGATATCAAAGCTGATGATGGTAATATGAAGAAAACGACAGCAATAAGAAACTAGAAAAAATAATGATGATAATAATAAGACAAACACGTGAGGGCAACACTACGACAACAAGGCTGGAGGTCTGACACTGAATGAGCAATCTGTGATACATTAGCAAATAATCCATCGCAGTAAAACGTACATGCAAAATGACACCACGCAACTACACAAGTACATGATGAATGCATTACTCGCAGACACATTTGAGAGCCATGTTCTAAATCCCAAGTTTATCAAATGATCCATTTCTTTTATCAAGGCGTAAGTCTACAATATTCTCAATATCAGTGTTTGATAACCATTATATAAAAAAAACATAACACCCCTCCCCCCGCCCTCCGCTATCGATAACAAATAAGTTACAGTGCACATCAAAGAGACAGCTCGGCTCTCGCCTTTGCATTACGCGCCTGTATTATTATACGTACACCTATCAACCGAACAAAAGTTTCCAATTTCAAATATCAATCATTAATACCACAGCGAAACCTTGCATGTCTGACTCCTATAAACCACAAAGCCTCATGCAACCCCATCCCCATCCCCATCCCCACGCCCACACCCCAGACACATAAATACAAAATCAACTGTTTTCAATGTTGTGATGAATGGCTAGCTAGCCCGTTAAGGGGGAAATAATAGATAGAGATAGCATACATAATGAGGTATTATGTAACGGCCCCTGTCTTCATTACCTGAAACCTAAAACTACACTTTACCAAGTAGTATCCGCTGATGATAGCGCTCCGCTGCTCGGAATTCACACTTACCTGAAAAGGAGGGAAAACATTTCTATAAGATAAAAACTCAACTTCGGAAATACATGGACAAAAAAAAAACAAGTACAAATAATGATCATAAAACAAATAATATAAATAATCATAATAATAATAATAATAATAATAATAATAAAAACACACCCACACACACACAAAAGGACCGGACACACTCACTCACGCACAAGCATACTGAGCCACGCAAAATAGCCAATCAACTTCCCAGAACCGTGGCGAGACGACAAAGAACCGTAATCCGGAGCTTCGCCTCGGGTTACTTGTTCTAATCGGGAAACCAGTGGGCAACCGCGCGCCAGACAACGCGGGGGATGGAAAGGGGGCGAGGGGGTGAGGGGGAAGGGGAGGGGGGGGGGAGGGGGTGCGCGCGGTTGAGGAGGGGGACGGACAGAGAGAGAGAGAGAGAGAGAAAGAGAGAGTGAGAAAGAGAGAGTGAGAGAGAGAGAGAGAGAGAGAGAGAGAGAGAGAGAGAGAGAGAGAGAGAGAGAGAGAGAGAGAGAGAGAGAGAGAGAGAGAGAGAAGGGGGCTAGGGGAAGGGGGGGGAGAGAAAAGAGATAAGGCGAGGGAGAACAGAGATAGTGGAAAGGGGAGGAGCGGAGAGAGATGGGAAAGAAGGCAAGGAAGGAAGGTCGGGAAATTGCCTTCAAGTGCACACACACACACACACACACACACACACACTGCAGCTCTTTCCTCCGACAGAAGCTTCTCGAAGATACGAGAGCGAACAACAAGCTTCTACGAACCACCGCCACCTCCCATCAGCTCCGAGAAGTCACGGACGAAGGAACAGACAGGCGCAAGATTTCCTACAACA
>BOPN01003579.1:40346-42846 GCA_017312705.2 Penaeus japonicus | reverse complement strand
CAGGAACGAGATAGTGACGGATGAAAGGAATCGAGGTTAGTCGGAAGTTAGAGAAGGATTTCTAACGTGAAAGAAAAACTTCCAGCGACACTATATCCTGAAACGACGAGAACTTGAAAAGGCATTTGGCGAATTTATTTCTGGGTGTCTGACACCGCTCCGACACGACACCTGCGTTCTCTTATTCGGGCTCAGGGTTCAGAGCTGTTTTGTTAGTTGCTATAGAGAGAGAGAAATATATATATATAAACATATACAAAATAAAAATTAAAAAAAAATATATATATAGAAAAAAAAACTGATCTGGCATATTACAAAGTCGTCAACGTTTTGGTCCGCTTTCAACGCAATGTTTATATTCCACGATAGTTTCCCACTAAAATGTGCTCGCTTTATACCGGTAAAGTCTCAAACATTTACGTTCGCTAAAGTTACGTTCAAGTAATCGAAAATACACATGTCTTTGGAGGTTCGTTGGAGGTTGTCACATTTGGGTGAACGCGGTCTACCTCGCACACAAGCATCCACATGATTACCTTTAAATATAAATACGTACCCACGTCCAAAACATACATTAATTAAGCATCAAGTAATAATAATAATAAAATAAACACACACACACATACAACTCCTCGCAACAACCGCCGCCAAAAAACATACCGAGGAAATATCTTCCCGGCAACCGAATGCGGAACCCCGAGCGGAAATAAAGGCCGCTTCAATACAGATGCATGGCACACCCGCTGGCACCCCGAGGAATCAGGGCTCAGGGCTGGGTTTAGAACTGACACAAGAATGGAGGAACACAGAGGATGGGGGGGGGGGTAGGAAGGGGAGGAAGGAGGCTGCGAGGGAGGGAGGGGGGGAGGGGGAGGGGGAGGGGGAGGAGGAGGAGGACGGAGAGGAGAGGTGTGGAGAGGAGCTAGGAGGTTAAAGAAAAGATAATAGAGGGGGGTGGGGGGGTGGACGAAGTGATGTAACATGAAAAAATAGGACAATAGGTGTAGCGTAGAAAGATTAACAGCAGTAAAAACGAGGGAAATGACATGATGTGAGGCATAAATGTCAGACAATTGGAGGAAACGTGTGGGTGAGCAGAGAAAGTTACGAGAAGAGAAAAAGTAAATGTCATGTGATGGGAAAGATAAAAGAAAGGAAATCCGCCAAAGAAAAAAGAAAAAAGATAGACGAAAAAAAACTTAGAGAAAGGAAAGAGGAGTCCGACCTAGCGGCCGATTGAGAGGAACAGCTAACCCTCCCACCCTGGCTCTTTCCCTCCTCCCAAAATCTAGCCCATTCTCCCTCCCCCTAATATTTTGTCCATATCTTTCTCCCTCCTCCCCCCGACCTTAACCCCCCCCTCCCCCCGCCCGTTTCTCCCCACCTGTCTCTCTCCCCTACAATTTAGTCCCTTCCCTTGCAACCTTCTTTCTTCTTCCTCTGTGACCCCGACTTCGCCTCCGTCCGGAATATCAGTAAAATCCAAAATAACACTGATACGAGGCAGAGGAAGAGGAAAGAGAATGGGGAGTGTGAGAGACAAAGAGAAAGGAGAGGAAAATGGAAGTATGAGAAGAACAAGATGAACAAACGAAAGGGGAATTCGACACCATACTCATCGCCCAAGAACAGAAAGTGTTCATGATCCGACAGACGATCTCCCCGACACGCCTTCAGAGTTAACAGCAGGGGCTGATTCCCCCGCACCCCCGCCACGTGTAGCTATTTTTTTTTCTCCAACCAATGGACTACCAACAAGAAACAAGTCTTGGAGGCTGAAATGCCTTGGGGGTGGCTTGGCTTACAGAGCGGGTATCCTCGTGGCTTGTATCTTTGGGTTATCACGGAATGGATATATGTAGATATGTATACATATAAATAAGCACGCACGCACGCACGCATACACACACACATACACATACACACACACACACAAACACACACACAACCCAGTCTGACTGTGTTAACCCACGCTCATTACTCCCCTAAAAGCACCAGTCAACATCACCTTCGGACGGCGGTATGTTCTTCTTCTCCGCTGTGCCACGACTTCCACCGATCTATCCGCCATCCCAACGAGCGTTCACTGCCGCCCGAACGCCTTTAAACTTGAAGATAAAGGAAATCTACAGGGAAATCGGCGCCGTTCCAGCAAAGCGACAATTAAAAGCAGTGACCTTTCCCTAAACCGGCGGGGGGCGCCGTCGCCGAGGCAACGTGTGTGTATAGAGGGCACGCACGCTCACAGAACGGGAGGTTGAAACTCCTCCTGAAGTAAGTTTCGTGACGACTTTCAAATTCTAAGACAACTAAGATGGCAATAAAAATGAAAGAAAAGAATAGGCAAGATACAATTTCCCCCGCACTCACGCTCATCCCCGCTAGGAGAGTCAACAAGGCGTGGGTTACCCTAACACTATCAGAGGGGAAGGCCGCTGTGTATACCTAATATGTCCATCCAACTGTTGACCAAACGTTGCGCTACAGAGACCGCACACCT
>BOPN01003579.1:25346-35346 GCA_017312705.2 Penaeus japonicus | reverse complement strand
TACACAGATTCTGACACGCACACACACACATGTACACACAGATACAAACACACACACACACACACATATCGACTGACAGACATATCCAGTAAGGTATAATTGACAAAGAAGACACACATGTAAACTAGCATATATACATACATACCAATCCACATATATTCACATAACATAAGCCGAAATATTATGCAAAACATAAATTATTCTAATTTATTATTTTTTATTTTTTTATTTTTTATTTATTTTTTTTTTTTTTTTTTTTTTTTACAAAGCAAGGTACATTAGGCAGCTGTTCTCAAGGAAAGAAAAAAAAAACACTAAAGCAATACAATATTCAGTGCCTTCATGTGGCAACTGAGCATTTATCTCTTTTCACAGCAATTTGCAATCTTCCTTGCATTCGGTTCTTTTTGTCATTTGATGTACGTTATTCTTTCTTCGCGGCTTCAGATAGAACCCTTTTAGTGGTTCTTAAGTGCGGTACATCGCATGAGAAAACCTTTTTTATTTGATTCTTCTTCTCCCCACTTTATTCATGCCTATTTCTTTATTTGTCTTATTGTTTTTCTATCTTTGTGTCTTTCTTTCCTTTTCTATATTTTTCTCTACTTTTATCTCGGTATTTCTCTCTCTCTCTCGCTCTTTCTTCTTCGACTTCTCTCTCTCTCGCTCTTTCTTCTTCGTCTTCTCTCTCTCTCGCTCTTTCTGCTTCGTCTTCTCTCTCTCTCGCTCTTTCTTCTTCGTCTTCTCTCTCTCTCGCTCTTTCTGCTTCGTCTTCTCTCTCTCTCGCTCTTTCTTCTTCGTCTTCTCTCTCTCTCGCTCTTTCTTCTTCGTCTTCTCTCTCTCTCGCTCTTTCTTCTTCGTCTTCTCTCTCTCTCGCTCTTTCTTCTTCGTCTTCTCTCTCTCGCTCTTTCTTCTTCGTCTTCTCTCTCTCGCTCTTTCTTCTTCGTCTTCTCTCTCTCTCGCTCTTTCTTCTTCGTCTTCTCTCTCTCGCTCTTTCTTCTTCGTCTTCTCTCTCTCGCTCTTTCTTCTTCGTCTTCTCTCTCTCTCGCTCTTTCTTCTTCGTCTTCTCTCTCTCTCGCTCTTTCTTCTTCGTCTTCTCTCTCTCTCGCTCTTTCTTCTTCGTCTTCTCTCTCTCGCTCTTTCTTCTTCGTCTTCTCTCTCTCGCTCTTTCTTCTTCGTCTTCTCTCTCTCGCTCTTTCTTCTTCGTCTTCTCTCTCTCGCTTTTTCTTCTTCGTCTTCTCTCTCTCGCTCTTTCTTCTTCATCTTCTGTCTCTCGCTTTTTCTTCTTCGTCTTCTCTCTCTCGCTCTTTCTTCTTCGTCTTCTCTCTCTCGCTCTTTCTTCTTCGTCTTCTCTCTCTCGCTCTTTCTTCTTCGTCTTCTCTCTCTCGCTCTTTCTTCTTCGTCTTCTCTCTCTCGCTCTATATATTATTCTCTCTCTTATCATGGTAAGAAATTATTATTGTTCTCATTATTATTATTATCATTGTCATTATAAACATTACTATCATAATTATTGTATCTATTATTATCATCATTATTATTACTATCATCATCTCCATCATCATCATAGTTATTGTTATTATCATTATTGTTACACACACACACACACACACACACACACACACACACATACACACACACATCCTCACCCATATACATACACCAACACATGTACACCCATATGCACACACTCCCATATATACATGCAACAGTATATGTATCGTGGTGGGGTGGGGGTGGGGGGTAGGAGATGCACACACTATCCTTCAAGAAAGATTGACCCATAAATAAACAACAAAAAACAAAATACAAAAAAGAAAGAGAAAAATAAATATTGACCCGTTCACAGCTCCATCTCTCTCTCTCTCTCTCTCTCTCTCTCTCTCTCTCTCTCTCTCTCTCTCTCTCTCTCTCTCTCTCTCTCTCTCTCTCTCTCTCTCTCTCTCTCTCTCTCTCTCTCTCTCTCTCTCTCTCTCTCTCTCTCTCTCTTTCTGTCTCTCTCTCTGTCTGCCCCCCACCCTCTCTCTCTCTCTCTCTCTGTCTTTAACTCTGTCTGCCTCTCTCTCTCTCTCGCTCTCTCTCTCTCTCTCTCTCTCTCTCTCTCTCTCTCTCTCTCTCTCTCTCCCTCTCTCTCTCTCTTTCTCGGTCTCTCTCTCTTTCTCTTTCTCTCTCTCTCTCACTCAGTTCCGTAATTGAGTTTATGTAAACCATCTAATTCCTATTCATAATTCACCAAACACTGACAATGCTTCTTTACAATATAATTCATCATTGAATGCCTTCTAGTCCTCTCTCTGTTATATAAGTGTCTATGTTAGAGGGTCTTAACAGTAACCATTTTATAGACCATTCGTATTGACTCTGTTTTGCTGTGAATAAGCTGTCTAGTGATTATCAATCAGCTTGTCCTTTCTGATTGTGGGGTATATATGATGGATTCATTAGGTAATATGTATTTTAAACCTAGAATCGAGTTATTAGTTCTATGCTAGATAAGATTATATCACTTGTATGACGTATAGAAATGGGAACAGCTTCTGTTGTATTCGCAAAGGATAGTGATGGCTATCGCGAAATTCGCATAATTTCAATAAAAAATAAAAAGATTTAGAATAACGTAGAATAACGTACGTCCAGAGATTCTAGCTTTTTCGAGTTTGTCTTCTGTGCCTTTGAATTGCAGTGATTTTTTTGATAATGAGTCAACCGATTTTTTCTTGGTGATTCAACTCATGATTTCTAGGACAGTAGCATGACAACACCACATGATAGACTGTTAACGTTTGTACTTCTCTTTTCGTTCGAAAAAACATGTAGGATCAGACACCACTGGAATACCCGTCGTTTACAGTTGGCCAATCTTAATGGCATGCGTTCAGCTTAACAGCGGTCATTAGCGTGTCAGAATTCAGATATATGAACAAAAAGAATGTTCTAGAACTATCACTGCAACCCCCGAAATGCTGCCTCCCGATACCACGCGTAAATGTCCAAACACCAAGAAATCTGCGATCTTCACCAGGATAGGAACTCTCCGGGGATGTTCTCTCGGTTGTGATTTGCGAGGCATCTCCCCATGCGATTCCCCGTTGGAAGGTCTTTTTGCAATGAGAGCCAACAGCTACATTACTTATTAGCAGAGGAAGACGAAATTACATTACTTATTAGTAGATGAAGACGAAATCACAGGTGAAGGTGAAAATACAGTACTTATTGATAAAGGAAGACGAAAATATAGTGCCTATTAGTAGATGAAGACCAAAATACATGGTGTCGAAATTTCGAGTTCGTAATCAAATCTGGTCGATAACATTCATGCGTCCCACTTTGCTCAATCTGTGTGTGGATACTGTAACTGATGATGGGCAGTCCTTTTCGATTCGGTGCTGCCGCTCGTGTTCATACACATCATACGTCGATGTGTATTTTATCAAAGATATTTCATTTCAAGTTCCTGGTAAAAGTTAATGACCTGCAGGATATCATATTCACTACACTCCGCCATGAAGCGTTCCGTGGCCAGTGCCAGGTGGCAGACATTGCGTTATCAGGGTGTTAAGCAGTCGTCACACCAACGGGTTTTGACACATTACACGCTGTGCAACCCAGCTCTGCAACATCATTTGGCCCGACGCGCAGGAAACGGTGCAAGAGACAAGAACCCCAACGCAAACAGCAATGGGTGTTGCACGAGAGAGTCCCGTTTGTGTTACGGTGTTGTGTTCGTACTGTATGACAGTACACTCGCCTTCCTTGCTTCATCTCTCAATTGAAAGACATATGTAAATCAATATGCAATTTGTTAAAAAAAAAAGTCTCATTTACCAAGTAACATAGAATTCTGTAAGTTTACTATTGTAGGCTTATAGTGATTTGACATTCTACGCTAAGGATTCTTGAACTTTTGAACTGAGCTCACAGAACCCCTTTGGAAGTTCAGCTGTCTCATTAGGGGACATTCGCTCTTGGGCATTTTGATGACTAAACATCTGTCCTCTTTCAAATCTTCCTTTCTGATGAAAAGAAAACGAGGAAAATACAAGATAATCCAATGGATAACAATTTCTAAGTATCGATCGTGTGTGTTATATTTCAACACAGGATAGAACTATATAACACGAGGCTCCAAGAAGGATAAAAAAAAAAAAAAAAAAATCTGTCATATAACATCTTATTAATCATCATATATTCTTTTTGATGACATTTCTTCCCCTTGTTCAAAAGAATTCGTTAAGCTTGAGATTCAGTGAATGAATAATACAGCGATTTTATGTCAAGTTCAAGTGAATAGTAGAATGAATTTTGAGGGCTGGGCTCACGGGAAATGTCACGGTGATGTGAAGCGATACAGTTACAGTATATACACACACATACACACACACACACACACACACACACACACACACACATGCATGCATTTATCCATATATGCAGATATATAAATATAGCAATCATTAATTGTATGAAAGTGTTTTATAATTAAATATGATGTGAGAAAACATACATTTCAGCCGAAAGAACAAATGAAGCGATCCAGGAAGACAGAGACTAATGAAAAAAAGAAAAAAAAAAGAAATAAGGGAAGAAGGGTCACGATTTCTAATTACCGAAAAGGTTACTAGACGGTGACTCTCGTAGGAACGATGGGTCAGGGGCATATTTCAACGAGTCAAGAGAAAGAAAAAAAAAGGGGCGACTTGTACATTCTGCCCTTCCCTGTACGCTCTTTTTAAAAAGATACAAACCCGTTTTAAGAGATATATGAGTGGGAAGGGACTTTTCTAATCAAGGCTTGACTTTAAAGCTTGACTCTAAGGCTAAAAGGGATGAAAGGTAGGAAGGACGAGATGTGTTAGAAGGGGTAAAGTGGGAGGGAGGAGCGGGTGGCTGAAGATCGTGAAGATCGGTGGCCTGAAGATCAGTGGGTACACGGAGCATGAAAGGAGCGAGGTGAAATCCCCCAGGGAATAAGGCAATTAAGTACATGTCTTGCAAAGAGCAAAGCAGAGAAAGAAAGAGAGAGAGAGAGAGAGAGAGAGAGAGAGAGAGAAATTAAGAGGGAAAGGTGAATCACAAAGATTCTATGTAAAGCAAAAATACCTAGATAAAAAAAAAGATCTAAAGATAAATAAACAGATAGATACAAGAAGCAAATCAAGTGAGACATGTAAAAGGACGAGGTCTTGCGAAATAAAGAGGATAATAGATCCAGAAAAAAACTGAGCAAATAGTGCGAAAAATGGGGAGGCGACCAAAAATGGATGATCGAAAGGGAAGGAAGGAGGGAAGGGGTGGGAGGTGAAGGCCAGCGAGTGGTTAAGATAAGTTAGGCGTGGTTGAAGAGCCTGATGCCTACACCTATAACAGGTCTACATTACGACCAAGAAAGGATTGATGAATGGTAGGTACAAATTTAGAAAGAAGAGAGAGAGAGAGAGAGAGGGCGATAAAACGTGGACGAGGGAAGGGTGCCAGATGTAATATACGGTCATGAAACGTACTCTGTTATTGCATCTACCGAGAATTTTCGTGTTTGCGGTTCCAAGGTCTCATCTGTGACCGTCTCGAGACCTCCTTCATGTAGAATGGTTCTCAGACGTGTCATGGCATCGCACCTGACCTTTGGTGCGATTTGGGTGAACGTTAGATGACTCTGTCATTTGCGTAATTTCAAGGAGTTACTTGGAAATTGCCTATCACAGTACTAGTGTTGTTTTCCCATGAAACTGTATTGCTTCTCTTGAACAGCTAATACGCACGCACACACACACACACACACACACACACAGACACACAAACCAAGAAACTAATATATATACATATGTATACATATATGTGTGTGTGTGTGTGTGTGTGTGTGTGTGTGTGTGTGTGTGTGTGTGTGTGTGTGTGTGTGTATGTATATATGTATGTATGTATGTATGGATGTATGTATGTATGTATGTATGTACGTGTGTGTGAGTGTGTGTATATATATATATACATATATATATATATATATATATATATATATATATATATATATTTATTTATATATATATACATATATACATATACATATGTATATATATATACATATATATAATGTATGTGTGTCTGTGTGTGTTTATGTGTATGTGTATGTGTATGTGTATGTGTATGTGTATGTGTATATGTATATGTAATTGTGTATACATGTATATAAATATAAATATAAATATATATATAAATATAAATATATATATATACATATATTTTTTATGTGTCTGTGTGAGTGTCTATGTGTATGTATATGTGCATGTGTATGTATATGTATATGTGTATGTGTGTGTGTGTATATATATACATATAAAATAAATGCATATATACATATATTTACATATAAATAAATAAATATACATATATATACATATATATACATATATATATATAAATACAAATAAATATATATACAAACAAATAAGTAAATAAATGAATGTATATATAAATATACATACATATACATATATACATAAACATAATATATATATACATATATATATATATATATATACATATATATATACACATAGATATATATATATACATACGCATATATATATATACATATATATATACATATACATAAATATATACATATATATATACATATACATATATACATATATTTATATATTTATATATTTATACATCTAAACATTTATATTTATATTTATATATCTAAATATATTTATGTATATATATATATATATATATATATATATATATATATATATATATATATAGAGAGAGAGAGAGAGAGAGAGAGAGAGAGAGAGAGAGAGAGAGAGAGAGAGAGAGAGAGAGAGAGAGAGAGAGAGAGAGAGAGAGAGAGAGAGAGAGAGAGAGAGAGAGAGAGAGAGAGAGACTCTGACTGCCTTATGCAACCTGACGCTCGCCCTAATGTTGAACCAATTGGATGGAGTTATCATGCTGTGCATGCAACGAGGCCTAAATCCCTCAAAAGTCCTGCAACAAGTCCTCTTTCAATCTCTACCTCAATCACACCAGTTGAAAGCCCGGTCGGTCGGCGCGCGCACGAGCTCACTTCCTCCTTTCACTATCCCTTATACTCGGTCCAGTTGGCAACTCTGGCGCCAACCTCGAACGGGGGGGGGGGGATTAAAATAAACACTCGATGGAGAAAGAGATCGAAAGGAAGTCGGGAAAGCTAAACAAAGAGCAACAGAGGGTCTAAAATCGCTAGGCAACACACAAAGCACGCAAACAGGCGATGCGAGCGAGTAAAGCTCGAATAATAAAGTCAGAGGGTTAGAAATAGCTTTACAGCCGTTGCCACCTACTTCCAGCGACACGAGGAAGGAACATGAAGAGCGGGAGAGAGAGAGAGAAGGGAAAATGAAAGAAAAAGAATACGCGTGTTCCAACCGAGCCGTTCCAACTGGCACACGAGCAGCAAGTAACCGGGAACCCATAGCGGCCGACTCAGGTCTTCGGCCCGCACCTGACGTCGTTGTCGGAGTAGCCAAAGACACGCCCCTCCCCTCCTCCCTCCACCTCCTCCCCCTCCCTGCCCTCTCCTGCCTTCCCATCCCTCTCTCCTAAACATTTCTACTTACCGCCCGCGTGATCGTCTCTGCGCTAATTCTAACCCGACTACAAGTTCTCGAACTTTCTCCGGGCGTGTCTCGAGTCCTCTTTTGCAATGGATGGCTGCAGTTCTGCGTCGACTTCCCGCTTCCGCATTACCTCAATTCGGGCATAGCAAATTCATCGATTTTTCAATCTGTGCACACATGTTATACAACTCGGGAACTCGCCACAAGTGCACCAGTATTCTCTGTATTCTGTTGTGCAACTTCGCGCTGCTACTAATATGAGACTTATAATTACATCCATTCATTACCTTACCACTTCTACATACAACTTGCCGGGTCACCAACATCATCATATGTCACCCCCCCCTCTAAAAATAAATAGACTGAAAATAAATAAAAACGCTAATTATATTACGGGACAAACCCTAGCCTACGCCCTAAAGCAATTATGTCCTGCCATCCCCCCCTCGTAACATCATTAATAATAGTTTCATCAAAACTCACGCCTATTAATTAACTACGAGAACCTGACAACGCAGAGGCAAAGTGAGACAAATACTCTGGCATTTGAATCAACATACTCACCGGGCTGTGGCGGAAGGAGCAGGGCTCTTAAAATGCATAGGACTGAGGTGTAATGGCAAGCGCACACTGGCACACATATACACATATCTAATAATTCTAGTAATTCACTGTCGCTGCACCAGAACTCACTCATTCCCTATGCTTTCTCTTTCGCTGTGATATGTAATTCACTGTCGCTGCAACAGAACTCACTTACTTCCTATGATTTCTCTTTCGCTGTGATATGTAATTCACTGTCGCTGCACCAGAACTCACTCATTCCCTATGCTTTCTCTTTCGCTGTAATATGTAATTCACTGTCGCTGCAACACTTCCAATGCTTTATCTTTCGCACTGTATCACTGAAATTCGCCACCAAGTAGAGCGCCTCGCCCCCTACCCCACCATTCCCACCCACATCCTCGGATCCCTTCACATCCTATCCTTATTTTATTCCGAATCTTACATCCTACCCACACCAACCATCAAGCCATTCATTACTCACTTCCCTAAACCCCCAAAACACCCTCACCCCCCCCCCCCCCTCCGAGAGAGAGAGAAAAGATATTAAAGCAAATCTTGCGAACCTCCCTATTGCTCGCAACATGCAACTTCCTCGCCACAGAGCAGGGGAGTTGGATAAGTCTTCCTCCTTTAAGCCATCCTTCCGTTCTGGGAAATGTCGAATAGGAGTCGATTGCGGACACCTCCGCCACGCGTGCAATCGTGCATGCTGTCTGAGGATTATCCGACTAAATCCGATGTGGGTCACTCTTAGGGAGGAAGAAAAAAGAAAGCCTTCGAGATGCCTAGATTAGCTTTTCCAATTTATATACACACACACCTACACAAATGTTACTAATTCTCGCTGTCTGTATTTCTCTCTCTCTCTCTCTCTCTCATATGTTAGCGTTGTGTGTATGTATGTCTATCTATCTATTTATCTATCTATATAGTATATATATATATATATACATATATATACACACACATATATATATACATACACACATACACCTAAATATATATGCCACCTTTGACAACCTCTTAACAACAACCCCCCCCCTCCCTCTTCTCCATCTCAGTGTTATAATAAATGGCAATTACAGAATATTTAGTCTGGACAAAATTTTCATTCATTATTACAAAACCAGAAACACATAAAAATACACTTACATATAAAGTGAACATTGTCCATTGTCTCTCACTCACATTCAGTTTTCTTTAGAAGTCACACTGGCCGCTCTGAATGGGAAGAGATTAAAAACAACAATCCGTTAAGCGAGTCTTTGTTTTACTCAGTAATAGCTGGGGGACTTTTTCCTTTGCCCTTGCTCTTACTAATCCTAGGTTATGTAAAAGACTATGTTTAAGTTTCTTCAAGTGACATATTACGCAGAGATTCAAAGCCAAAGAAGAGAACGATTATTTTGAATTTGAGTTTCAACTCCTTCCTCATTCCGGGAGGATCTGATCTCAAGGATGCACCAAAGGGGGATGATAAGTGTACTTAATAAGATCTAATTCCAGCATACAGTGAATCTAAGCCGGTGTGAAATAGAAACCCATATAAAGATATATAGAAAAGTTTAACTGCACAGATAATTGTCAAACGTGCTTAATATGGTTATATTTCATCAAAGCAATAATTCAGCACGTGCATATGAATATACTTATACACTTTAGGTTATCAATGATCCCTTTGCCAAGTCATATTGACAGTTATCTAACGTATATTTTATATCATATTTCCTTGGAACTTTTTAGTGCCGATTTTCATGCGTGGTGGACGTCGTTACAGTCATTAAAGACGACAAGAGAGTGAATGTATTACAGGCCGAAATCCGTAGGTTAATTGT
>BOPN01003579.1:12500-14809 GCA_017312705.2 Penaeus japonicus | reverse complement strand
ACCCGCTGCCAATAATCTAACCACAGTAAAAGCATTAGGTTGGTCAACAAGCTTGGTCTTTCTCAGGTATAGCCGTAACATCCTGACAATCATTTACAATATTGAAGAAGTTAGTATATCTCTTGTATCTGGATCTTGAATCTAACTTCAAAATACATAATAATATGGGAAATCTTAAGGAAAGAAGGATTAACAGGTTATTGTAGAGCGGAAAGACCCTACTATCGAACCTCAGAATTTTGAAGTAAAAGAAAATCATTAAATTTTTAAAACATAAACATCATCACAGACATGAGAGACTAAACATCATGTGAAAATGGTTATCCTTACAACAGTTAAACATTGTTATCTAAGGAAATGAACTAGATAAAACCTTATCGTAAATCCCAGGAAAAGAAACAAGGTATATCTTGAAAGTAACTATCCATAAAGAATAAATGAAATAACATAAATAATTACATAAAAACAATCTAAAGAAACCCAAGGAAAGTTCATAATTACTCATAATTACATAATCAAGACAACCCAATGGCCTCTACACGTGCAATCTTGCATAAACTAATAAACCTCCACCATACGCAATTCCACCTTAAATGTGGAACCAGTCTGAGCTCAATTATGCCGAAATATATGAGGTGGTGGTTTGTTGGCCTTTGCCAGAGGAGTACAGAAGGCACGGAAGCCATAGCTGTCGTGAAAGCTACTGCTGTGTCCCTATTCATTTTCGTTCTATGGTTCTTGCTGTCATCGTCATATTGTCATATATAGGAAAAAATCCATAAAGACATTTTGAATAACGTAAATACATTGCTAGGTTCCATATCAGTTCTCTCGCTTTTTTCAATAAATAACTAAACCTTTTAAAGAATAAAAGACAACCACTCTCTATCATTATTAACAAAACAAATATCCCCATTTCTTTTTTAACTCTTTCTCTCCTTCGTTAGCATTATAACGATCGGCAAAACGACTCGAAAAGCCCCCTGTTCTCACCTCACAAAGTCAGGCACTTCGTCCATGGTTTTGTATTTTCCTCCCCATACCATCAAAAATTTCTCGAACTTGTTGATGCGATGATCCCTCAATCCTGCGAAGAACAAACAGAGTGAGTTCATAAACATATATTCACATATATAAATATATAAATATATATATATATATATATATATATGTGTGTGTGTGTGAAAAATTAGAATATGTGTAGAAATAATTTTTGAAAATAAAAATTAAGTGTCTCTGTCTGTTTGTGTACATATGTGTATGTATGTATACACTGTCTGTGTGCAGCGTGTCCATGTGCACACTTGCATGTGCCTATGTATTTTCTAAATATAATTGTTTAAATCACCAAAGAGTAGAAAAAGAAAGCAAAATTTAATTATGATGTATTATGCAATATCAGTGTAAAATGTAATTGTAGACATGACAAGTTGGTTAGCCTAGGAAACCTCAAACAGAAATTTAACCTGAAAGAATTAACATGAGACCTTAAAAAAATATATATATATTCCTTTTGAAACCACAATATACTTCTGTGGCTTATGCTCTTACTTTTGTTATTACAGTTATTGTACTGTGTTATGTAAGTGAGCATTTATGCATAAGCAATGGTGTGAAAATTTACCAATAGCATAAAAAAAATTCTACAACAATTTTTTTTTCCTTAAGCCATGGCTAATATACCACTTGTAAGCAATTCTTTTAATATAAGTCTTATTACCTTGGGTGAAAGTTTAGATGAGTTGTATTTTATAAATGATGAGGCAATAAATAGTTTGTGATAACCTAGCCTAGCTTTACTTGGGTTAGCTTGAATGCATAAATTACCTATATAAAAAACTAATTTTATCTTAGCTTCTAAGTTTCTAGTAGGAGTTATAGTCTTCATGAAAGTAAATAAAGAAAGAAAACATGAAAACAACTAATGACTATGATGTAATTAAAGATAACATGTAAACACTATCTAATAAATATGAATTTATAACAGTCACTATCATACCAATAAAATAACATGACATAAAGACACCAATTATAAACCAGGATACTTTAGGTCAGTCACGTAGGCACAGACCGGTATACAGACAGAAGAAAAAAAATGTATAAGTTCTTCCAACAAACCGGTTATTTATAGTAATTTCCCAAATAAAATAGAGACACCATACCAATATTTCCTTTGGGAGCTGCAGGAGAAGGAGTCTCTTTCTTAACCACATCTTTGACCTCTCCTTCTGTCGAGTAAGGTCGAAGTCCTATTGAGGAACCGAAGACCCTCGAGTTCGGCCTCAAGCAGGTCCTCAGAGTCGCCAAAG
>BOPN01003579.1:5000-10000 GCA_017312705.2 Penaeus japonicus | reverse complement strand
AATAACCAAAGACTGGAAATCAAGAAATACATGATGTCTGAGGGTTATGTAAGAAAGTATTATTACAGTGGGGTAAAGACCAGTTGTCATGCGATACAGCACTTGTTCTGCGGCCTTGAAGACAGAGAGAGAAAAATGTAGGATGAAAAATCTCCTTTAGTTTTTTTGTGTCTTATAATACCTGTGCTTATAGTGAAGATTATTATTCTCATTATCTTCATCACCATTGTTATTTTTATTGTTATTATTAGTAGTAGTATCTTTTTCTTTTTTTTGTACAAACTATCTGTATATTTTACCTTTCCTCATGAACTTTCTATATTGTAAATAGTGATGATTTCCCTTTTGTTATTTTCATATCAATGAAAGATATTCTTACAGGCATGTAAATATGTCTCTATATATTAGATTTTCTTTATCATTCCAAGAGGAAATATACTTTTTTCAGAATAAATGTATAACTGTGTGGCTTTCCACAGAAAAATTAAATTTTCAATCAGAAATTCATTAACTAAAATGGCCAGATTTGAAATACCTAAATTCCTCTATTGAAAAAGATTATGGCTATATAGGGCCTATAACAAAGTATGTAACATGATGAAGTTCTGATAAATTATAAGAAGTAAATTTGGGAAATCTACAGATAACCATTTTCTGAATAAATGTAATATTACACCAGAATTATCAAGGAAAACTGCTATTAAAAGATTACTGCTTTATGTTTTGTAGTAGTTCATTTTATACGTAGCAGGAAACTAGTTCTCCCTATTTTGAATAAAAAAAAATAAATAAAAAGATCTACTTAATTCAGTTCCTCTGGCACTTTACCAAATTACCTACTTATATAACCTTTACAAAATTAGATATCAAATACTTCAATTCCAAAAATACTAAGAAACAAAACAAAACAAAAAATCTTAAAAGGGGTAAATGTTCCAAGTCAATAATTGAATTAATTACTTTAATAAACAGCATGTTCTATATTATGTAATTAGTCACAATAATTAGTCACGTTTAAAGATGTACTAATTACTTTGAAATTCAGTTATCATAAAAATTAATAGTGTTCCAGAAAATAGGTGTGAAATAATATTACAGTAAATGGTTAAATAAAAAATACATTTTGGAAAACTCAGATTTATTATACTTATAAAATACACAATTTGGTTTATTATTGTCATAAGATTCACCTAAACACTATAGTGACATAACACTTACTTATTCTGTGATGATATGGAGAACCTGTCTAATATCTATCAAAAAGCTTTCTTACACTAGACTAAATATCAACACAGTATATTATTGTCAAAGTGTCATTGGTTCTGAAAGAGTATAAAACTTATCATAGGCTGAATTATCCTCTTACAAATTATCATTCATTAACTTGGACAAAATATATGTTCATTTCATCACTTATCACATAATTTCCATGCTATGGATCCATAAGTTATGGCCTATTAAAAATAACAGGCCAATAGTGTGAAGAAATAGATTCTATAATTTAGAAAATAAAATAAATTATAATTAACTCCTATTAACCACAAGTTGATTATCTTTGGCCTTTCAAACTATATCATAATCAGTATAAGATTATAGACATACAAACATCATATTTTTCCCTATTTTCTTTTTGAAAAACTAAAGAATTATTTAAAGATGCTCGTTCACAGCCTATAGGTAGGGATACACTATATATTACTACCTTAAATATTATTTGAAAACAATAATAAGTGGCAGATTTTGAATATCTCAAAGGAAATGGAGGAGAAACAAGGTGTCTGTAGAACCAGCTGGTAGTCAGGTGGTTCCATAATGAAGCACAGAGATACTTAATCCCTTGCTTAAGGATGATCCACAGAAGACTTCACATTTCTTCTGTGTCTAAGCTGCACGCAATAAAGCTTACACTAGCGATAAAATTCCCACCATGGGTCGAAGTACGAGAACTGGCATCTAGAAGACCAACCTCTCTGAAGTGGGCGAGTGGTATCAAATGGATACTTATCAGGCAGATGTGGCTTTATGAAGGCTATCTGGAATCCCGTGATAAACACACTCATGCTTCTCCGTCTCGTGCTAATCCATTGCAAAGCGTCGTCTCTTGTCCTCCTAAATGGCCAGGTTATCACAGTACATCTCACTGGGGGACTTGTTAAGGAATGTCACTGCTGTAATGAGGCTTCTGTGCTGCTTGACTGGATACGTACTTTTCTCCAGTGAATATTCAGTCACTTGACAGAAAAGAATTTTAGGAAAATAATAGGGACTAAAAAATAGTCTTCCCACTGTATGACAACACCCATTAAACTGTAGACAGACCTAGTTTTGCCATTGGTTATGTTATATGGTCACACATGCAAAGCATAGATTCAAATGCTATATATAAAAAAAAAATCTCAAGCATAACTGAGGACATTAATCCCCACTTCCTGTTCCTTAGTACCATCTGTATGGTCTACCAGAAACACTCACTCCTCCCTCTTGCTTTCTGTCTTTCCTGAATTCCTCAAAACAAAAAGGAAAAAATACAGACCCAAATCCTCCACCCTTTAACTCTATTCTTTCACATTAAAACAAATAACGGAAATAAATATAACAACAATATAAAAACAAAAGATATAACAACGCCAAATCAACACCGTCAAACAAGCGAGGTTCTCTCTCTACTGCTTTGCCGCCTCCCCGAGCCGAGCCTCTCTCTCCTTGGCCAGCTTTGCCTCCTCGTTCACTTTCCTGTGCCACTCGACGTTCATGTTCAGGAGAGACTGGCCCTCTCGGTGCGCCTTCTTGCCGGACCAGATCATGTAAATGCAGCCGAATAGGGTTGCAACGCCCATCCAAATGTTGATCTTGATCCTTGCTTTGTTGCGAGCACGTTCCAAGGCATCTTGGCTGTTGTAAGGAGGAGGAGAGATTGCTTTTAGAATTTGAATAAAATAAGGAGAAGTAAACTAATCCAATAGAAATTTTACCTATATTGAAAAAAGTCAAGGTAAACCAATGTGAACCTAAAAATGAACAGAATTATATAAAAGCATACAAGATCCCAGAAAAGAACTTACCTCACCAAGTCCGGAACATCTGCAATACTCTTGTACTTTCCTCCCCAAACCAGCAAATATTTCTCCAGCCTATTGACAGGGTGATCTCTCAGCCCTGAAACAAAATCATGGGAAGTTATATGATGAACAATTGTAAAATCCATTTAAAATCCATGAGCATTTCCTCAGAGCTCTTTCCTGCACTGTTTTTTAATTAAAGTTAAAACCTTAACTTTGTAATAAAAAAAAGTAAAATCATGTTCAAATGACTTAAGAAAAGATATACCTAATGACTTGCAATAAAAGTAAATATGCAAGATATGCAATAATAGCAGCAAAAACCTCCCATGGGTCAGTGACACTAGTATTGCTAAACACACCCCTTTTATCAACTTAAAATAATCAAAATTCAATATGGAGTGCAAAAGGAAACTAATAAAAAAAAAAAAAAAAAAATGTTGCATAATATCTTCTACTCTGATTTTACATGTTGGGATATTCCTTAATATTTACTTAAAAGTGTAACAAGATACATGTCCAATAGTGTATATTTAGACAAAAACTTCAATGAGAGAAAACAAATATTTGACTTTTTCCTTATCTGGTTCACTCTACACACAGATGCAGATAGAGAGCCAAGGACAGAGACAGAGGCAGAGGCAGAGGCAGAGGCAAAAGCAGAGGCAGGGGCAGAGGCAAAGGCAGGGGCAGGGGCAGGGGCAGGGGCAGGGGCAGAGGCAGAGGCAGAGGCATAGGCAGAGGCAAAGGCTGAGGCAAAGGCAGGGGCAGGGGCAGGGGCAGGGGCAGGGGCAGGGGCAGGGGCAGGGGCAGGGGCAGAGGCAGAGGCAGGGGCAGGGGCAGGGGCAGGGGCAGGGGCAGAGACAGAGGCAGAGGCAGAGACAGAGGCAAAGGCAGAGGCAAAGGCTGAGACAAAGGCAGAGACAGAAACAGAGGGCAGGGGCAAAAGCAGGGGCAGAGGCAAAGAAAGAGGCAGGGGCAAGGGCAAGGCAAAGAAAGAGGCAGGGGCAAGGGCAAGGGCAAAGGCAAAGACAGAGACAAAGGCAAAGGCAGGGGCAGAGACAGAGGCAGAGGCAGGGGAAGGGGCAGGGCAGGGCAGGGCAGGGGCAGAGGCAGGGACAAAGGCAAAGACAGAGACAAAGGCAAAAGCAGGGACAGAGACAGAGGCAGGGGAAGGGGCAGGGTAAGGGCAAAGGCAGGGGAAAGGCAGGGGCAGAGGCAGAGGCAGGGGCAAAGGCAAAGGCAAAGGCAGAGACAGAGACAGAGGCAGAGGCAGGGTCAGAGGCAGGGGCAAGGCAGGGGCAAGGCAGAAGCAGAGGCAGAGACAGAGGCAGAGGCAGGGGCAAGGCAGAAGCAGAGGCAAAGGCAGAGACAGAGGTAGAAAGAGACACCCAAACACACCCACCCACAAACAAACAGAGTATAAATATTATGCAACTTGATACCAGACTCAGAGGTCTCACTAATCCTTTAAGACTGGGACTGTGTATATATATATTTTTTTAAATGCAAGAATGCTAATCCTAAGGTCAATGTTCTTGACAAAGACAGACACAGTGGCTGATTCTGTTTATTTGTTAAAAAAAAGTAGTTTATAAAGCTGTCACTCCACACACAAATCATACACAAACATTTTCAATTGCTTATATGTGCACAATTTACATATACTGATATCTACCTAAAATTATCTGTAAACAAGTAAATGCAAATATATACTTATCAATTCATAAAAAAAAAAAAAAAAAATCATTCTCATTTATCAACTGCCAGTCAATAACCTGTAAATTTGAAGACTTCCTGTGATAACAAAAAAAAAAAAAAAAAAAAAAAAAAAAAAAAAAAAAAACAGGCTCGTGCAATTGCAAAACTTGAATACTGGGGAAATTACTAACCATTTAACAATGTAGAGCTTATATTCCCCTTCCTTGAGATTCACTTTGC
>BOPN01003578.1:152500-154477 GCA_017312705.2 Penaeus japonicus | reverse complement strand
ATATATGTATATGTATATATATGTATATATATGTATATATATGTGTGTGTGTGTGTGTGTGTGTGTGTGTGTGTGTTTCTATATCTGCGCCACATGCTCACGCGCCAGCATACAAAATGCAATATGTCAGTTGTCATCTGTATCATTGGAATTTAATTCCATTTGCATATTTTTGTTTTATTAAACAAATGCACACAAAAATGCATTTTTATCAGTCAATATTGAACACAACATAGAAAACTACATAATTGTTAAATCATATTATAAATCATATAATTAGCAAAGCTTGTGATAATGATTTAAAAATAAAACTTCTTATCTATCTTGCTCACTCTCTACCCCCCCCCCCCCTCTCTCTCTCTCTTTCTTTTCTTTCTTCTATCTATATTTATCTCTCTTTCTTGCTCTCTCTCTCTCTCTTCCTCTCCCCCCTCCCATCTATCTATTTATCTATCTATCTATATTCATGTCCATCAATCTGTTCCTATCTCTCTCTATCTATCTATCTATATTTATATATCTATCTATCTAACTGTCTATCTGTCCACCTAAGTTTGTATGTATATGTTTTCATCTATCTATCCATCTGTCTAGCTACCTATCTGTCTGTCTCTTTGTCCATCTATTTATCTGTCTCCCTATCTATCTTTCTATCTGTCTATTTACCTATCTATCACAATATCACGATAAAGGAAGAAGAAGAAATACAAGAAGAAATAGTGAAGAGACCAGAAGAGCAGAAGAAAACTCTAAACTCTTTTATAGCCATATTATTCTTTAAGACGAGTAATAAAACTTTATATCCTAAAGCAAGGTATTTTCTTTCTTATCTCTAGAGGGAAGGAGATATATAATTCGTTGTAGATATTACTATAGTTGTTGTTACGATCATTCTTGTTTTTCTTTCCTAATATTTAAGAACCCTGAGCTATTGTTATTGAAATTCGAGAAACAAAATTGATATTGATATCGTGGAAATACTTTAAAAGGGATTGCCAGATGTTGTAATCCTATATTTGAGATAAAAGAAATATGTATCCCTCTTTTTTTCGACCTCAGTTATATAAGGAAAATAAATGACAAATTACGCTATAAGAAAAAGAGGATAAGGGAATGCTTGAAGAATTTTAAAGGTATATCTAATTTCATGTATCTTACTTACATTCTGTAGGAACTGAAGGCAAGAGAGTGTCTTAAAACAAATAAAATATTCATCCATAATATTTTTCTTTTTTTCCAGGACAATTCGATTTAAAATTCCGTTGTGTACGAAATGAAGGTTGTGGAATAACAATTAAAATGAGATTCTAAACATCTGTTCATAGGTTTTTAGTGATATGACTTGATACAAGTAAAGTATTCAACTAACTCGATAAATCAATATGAAGTTTTGACCAACAATCCTAGTTTTCTAACAATTCTAATTTGTATGTGTGTGTTTTTGTGTTGTTTGTATGTGTGTGTTTTTGTGTTGTTTGTATGTGTGTGTTTTTGTGTTGTTTGTATGTGTGTGTTTTTGTCTTGTTTGTATGTGTGTGTTTTTGTGTTGTTTGTATGTGTGTGTTTTTGTCTTGTTTGTATGTGTGTGTTTTTGTCTTGTTTGTATGTGTGTGTTTTTGTCTTGTTTGTATGTGTGTGTTTTTGTCTTGTTTGTATGTGTGTGTTTTTGTCTTGTTTGTATGTGTGTGTTTTTGTGTTGTTTGTATGTGTGTGTTTTTGTGTTGTTTCTAACTATATCAAGATATCCTTCGTTCATTTCCGAATATATTGCAAATGTGTTACAACAAGATGGGATTTCATGTTAGCTTTATATTTCACTCCAGATGAAAGAAAAGTAAGAGTTTGGTATTAATACTGTATGTGTGAAATGGCAAAACAATGTCACTTATAGTAATCCTGTTTCAAATCAGTATGCTTTGTTTTTTCTATTGCTAATTTTTGTACATCTTATATTTACCCTTTATAAAATGTTGAAAT
>BOPN01003578.1:110000-112500 GCA_017312705.2 Penaeus japonicus | reverse complement strand
TATATATATATATATATATATATATACATATATTTATATATATATATATATATATATATATATATATACATATATATATGTATACATATATATATATATATATATATATATATATATATATATATATATATATATATTTATATATATATATATATATATATATATATATATATATATATATATATATATATATATATATATATAAATGTATACATATACATATATATATATATATATATATATATATATATATATATATATATATATATATATATGTATATATACACATATGTATATATATATATATATATGTATATATATATATATATATATTTGTATGTATACATATATCCAATGATTGGCATATTTCACATACCTCACTACTCTCCTCTAAATAAATACATTTCTCACATCAAAATCTTACTTATAATAATAATTATAATAATAATATAATATTATTATGTACCCATCGTACTAAGCGGAAATCTAGAAATGATAGCAGAAACAACGTAGCACAGAAATTCTAATTATATTTGAGATGATACTGGGTATTACATTTTCTGTATTTAATGTAAGTAGGCCACTGATTAGGTTTTGAATTCTGGCCCACAAGGGAAATTAATGTATTCTAGAATTGTATATATATTTTTTTTTTTTTTCGAAATATTTGAACGTTTTTTCTTTATGTTTATACTGCTATTAAACACATGTTTTTACCTATTTAGAATATACAGTTGTAACTTATTTAATTGTGTGATCATAATTTGCTTTTATCTTAAAACTTTTTATTTATATCCACCTGGTAAGATTATATTAATGTATTGACAAAAGCACACGGTAATTCCAAACAATAAATTTATTGGAATTCAATTTTAAAAAAAAAGATTCACCTTTTTATAGCAGTGATCGTTCGAGCACCTTGTAAGCACGGTCATTAAATGTTCTTTTTTAATCAGCTTTTGTGTCTATGTGCCTTTTACGCGTCGATGAGACCGAAACCCTTGACCTCGCAATGTTATAAATGCGGGTTGTCCGTCCGTAGAATTTAATAAACTTTATATCTGCATCACGTATCATAAAGTAGCTTTGATATAATTCCCAGCTGTCATGAGGAGGCTCAGGCTACGGCAATCCCCGTTCGAATGCAAATGAATCACATAGGATTACTTTTGAACATGCAATCACAGCCTTCGGTTTAGATGGGATGGGACGTTCACGACCGTCTGCGCAATCCCCAAAGGTTACAGTTATTGTTCCAATTGGCAATTTAAAATGTTCACCTACGGCTTCGATTCCATTTTCCTCGGACCACGAGATAAATCCCCTTGGCCTGCTGTTGACAGACGACTCACTGTATTTTGTGTTGTTTCCCTCTCCAAAGATAGCGGATGTGTTTTTGCTTTGTTTTCTCTTTTTAATATAATAGGCAATGATTTTATTAGTGATGGTAGTTTTGTGATTGTTATTAATATCGTCACTATGATTATCATTGCTGTTTTGTTGGTGGTTGTGGTGGTTTTATCACAACTGATACTACCACTATAGCTACTGTTTCTGATCTTGCTACTATTATTACAACCACTACTATACTTCTACTACTTCTATTACTACTACTAGTAATGCTTCTGCTACTACTACTACTACTACTACTACTACTATTGAACACGTGAACAGAGAACATCCTTCGACTTCAGAATCCCCGATCTTGTGCATCTATACCGTAACCAATTTATTCTGCTCTTTGTTAAATAAACTAATATCAAGAAAAAAAGAAAAAAAAACAGCAAGGAAAGGATATAGCTGTTTAGATCAAGTGTCGCCAGTCGTTTTCCTTTTCCCGATCTGGTCTGCTGGGCCTGAGATCAAGACTTCCTCTCTGGGCGGTTGTTGAGCGTAGGATATGATATGCATGTTTTATATTTAGGTTTAAAAGGAGGCGTATGAAGTGCTATGGAAGGATTTTACACAAGATACTACTACTACTACTGCTATTGGTACCATTACTGCTCAGCTACTACTATTCAACTACCACTACTCAACTACTACTATTCAATTACTACTACAACTACCACTACTCAACTACTACTATTCAACTACTATTACTCAGCTACTACTACACAACTACTACTACTCAGCTATTACTATTCAACTACTACTACTGAACTACTACTACTTAAGTACTACTACTGAACTACTACTACTCAACTACTACTATTCAACTACTACTACAACTAATACTACAATTACTGCTACTACTACTGTTTTATTGCTAGATTTATTAACATTAACACTGTCATAATCATTGACGTGAACATTATCTTTATTATTACCATTTGTCATAATCAGTATTCTTATAATTATTTTGCGTACGTATGGTTAGATTGATATAAAAGCATATAGAAAGATAGATAGATAGAGCAATTAAAGAATTTATAGATAGATAGCTAAATTGAGTAACTGATAGATTGATAGATAGATAGATGGATAGATAGAGCAATTG